>JAVCKV010102946.1:47631-57797 GCA_032274145.1 Herpochondria borealis | reverse complement strand
ACGGCTGCCACGGGATGGAGGTATGTTCGCGTATCAGGAAAGGGGGTGGCTGGGGTAGGGTAGCGGCCAGTGCGTGAGATGAAGAGCGGTGTGGGTGGAGAGGCGAGGATGGAGGCGATGGAAGAGTTGGCAGCGCGAAAGAACTGTCGGGCTGGGGACGAGCGCAGCAGTAGAAAAATGTGGTGCGCCGCAGTATTCAACAGTTGCGCTCGTCCGAAAATGTATTGCGGGCGGCAACGCTGCCGGTTGCACGGGCCATCCGCGTTATGACGCCAAATCCGGCGCCGCTCCTGCCAGCTCGCGGTCTGATCTTTCACCGTCCGCGCCTCAGCCCTCCCACCATCGTGGCTCAACTTCGCAACGCAATAGAGGTCGTCGTGCACGCCGGTGAATGCAACCTCAGACACTGGACATACATTCATTCACACGGCTGGTCGCCGTCGCGGCACACCGCGCCGTGCTGTTACACCATACCAACAGCGTCTTCGCACCCGAGCTCCGGGAAACAGATTCGAGTCCCGTCACAGCGCTGGCCTTCACGCAAGTCGCGGTACTGCAGTACGTGCTAGCAATGGCAACCTCGATCTCAATCCGACTCTTCCACCACGTCGCACGAAGCATCATCGCCGACACCTCAACAAACGCCCTGCAGAATTCGCGCTCGGATGGGCAACAGCAGCCTCAGGTCACAGCGCTGCATTTCGTCCCGGGCTGCGCCGGCCCACTATTCTGTGCGACGGGTGCTGAAGCGTGTGCCGTGTTGGACGCAACCGTTGCAATGACCTCCAAGGGCAGGAAGAACGGCGGTGGCGCGTCCGCTACCACGGTAAGCTCGACAAATGTCACGGTCCTTGACCTCGCGTACCGACCCGACGCACCCGCTCGCCTCGTCCACGCCGTCGCGCCTGGCCCTGGTGGCACGCTCATCACGGCGCCGACGGACCGCTCGTTCCGTGCATAGCGTCTGCGCAATGCCCCGGCCGGCGCACGCTGCATCTCGGTATACCCCTTTGAAGCTGCGCAGTCTCGCTGCTCTCCCCGTCTGTGCTACAGAAATCAGTTGCAAGGACCAACCCAAGTTCCGACGCAGCAGCAAACATATGCACTACTTTTACCCTCATGTTGTCGATAAAGTCTTCCATAGGCCTGTTATAAGCAGACAGACTTATGAGTTGGAACTCTCGGAACATTGTCTCTTAAACTATTTCACTTACCTCTAGGCGCAATTCGTCCTCGCCCTGCAGTTCCGGTGCTCCAACTAGCGTTGAGTGCTGAACCTCTAAATCATAGAGTTCTGATACCAGCCTTCTTGCATCAATGCCCTCATCCTCTGAATATAATGAAGCAATGTAGATCAACATATTGTGCAAAATGGAACAACAGTTGCGAAGAAAAAATTATATCCTGCTTGTACCACCGGCGCTTCCCCTTCCAAAAAACACCCACCATGTTTGCATCATACAAAAACACAGTTCAATATCTTTTCTAACCGCCTCCTGTACTTTGGTAAATTGCAGCTCAAAACTTAAACTTATTAAAATTAAACTTAAACTAAAACTTAAACTTAAACTAAAACTTAAACTAAACTTTAAATTGAACTAAAAATTAAAGTAAAAAATAAAAAGTAAAAAGTAAAAAGTAAAAAGTAAAAAGTAAAAAGTAAAAAGTAAAAAGTAAAAAGTAAAAAGTAAGATTTAAATCGTGAATACCGACCGACATAGCTCAAAATCATAGAGATAGAGTTGATAGCTTCTTCTTCCAATACAGTCCTTTCGCAGTAATTTCCCTGATGGTTGAACGCATCACAATCAACACAACGAATCCCATTTATTCTTACTAGCTGCGAACAATGTATGCCTCATACGTAGGAAGTCCACTTTCCCCGCCCACCATACAACTAATTACTTGAGAAATAATGAACTAAGAATACCAAATCTTAAAACCACAGTGCTTTTATTTTCTCCTGCGTATCAATCCATTACCTCCACTATAGTCACTTACGTACAGCCGCCTGCATGTGTAACATAGGCATTCATATTCCGAATGTCCTGTTTCAAACTTGTTCACATCACCATCTCTCGGCTGTAATCACCCCACTCCTACAAAACGGCATCACATGGCACCGCACCATATGTTCCCATTCGAGGTGCACGTTTCCTCATCCCAGTTGTTGTAGCAGTCCCTGTTCCTGTCTTCCTCGACAAGCAGGCAGTTGTTGCACTGTCCGTTTTCACACCCGGATCCAGAGTTGCACGAACAGTCAGGACCGATGCCTCCAATCACGTAGCGTGCCCGCATAATGCCCACTCCGAGATGTTCTGCCCACACTGGCGACGCCCCGCTGTTCAAAATCTCACTGATCAGATATGGCTCACAGTACGGTTTATCTTTACCTGGCACGAGAGGCTGCCACGAACTGTCGTCGAAACCCTGGTCTTCCCATCCTTCAGGGGCTTGCGTCCATGTTACTCCGACCCATCCAGACTGACCCGTCGT
The DNA here is from genome assembly GCA_032274145.1 of Herpochondria borealis. Lineage (NCBI taxonomy): Eukaryota > Rhodophyta > Florideophyceae > Ceramiales > Ceramiaceae > Herpochondria > Herpochondria borealis. Next base: position 55,301 of record JAVCKV010102946.1, on the reverse strand, counting down.
CATGTACAGTTTTTCACCATTGGCAGATGTAACGGCCATATAGAAGTAGTAGCCCGGGCCGTTGGAGCCTGATTCGATGGCAATCACGTCGCCGTTGTAGACTCTAGCACCGAACTTACCGGCAATTTGGCAATCGTCAGAATAGTTCTTCTGGTTGCCGTTGATGTAAACGGTAAAAACTTCACTGGCCTGAACGTAGACGGTGATATCGGCGTATGCGCCGGACGTTCCGTAGAAAATATTTGGGGTTCTTTTCTTAGACGAGCGTAACTTTGACGGCTTCGAGTTTACGGAACACTTTTTCTGGCCGTTTGCGGTGGATAGAACCACCACCAGGGCGAGCAGGAGCAACAGGGCGTTCGAGGAGATCATCAGGTTGGATGCGTTTTGAGGGAGGTGTTGCAATATGCAGACGAGGAGCTTTGAAATTGGAGAGGTTATGGGGAGCTGGATAAGTTTGGATGCGAAGGAAGATGGACGTCTTCTTTGCGCGCTTTATGTACAAGTGTTGCCCTATTGTTTCTAAAGCTAGAAAAGCGCTTGTTCAGTTACCTGGTCAACTGCCAGCACCGTCGTTGACGGATTGTCTGACGAAAGCAGGAGACAGCGCCCTTGCTCAAGCCAGCGTGTGGAGTTGAAACGTTTCACCGAGTGTACCGATAGCACACATACTTGGGAAGTGCAGTGTAGCAGAAAAGTTCCCTCGGAAAAGTAATTTGAACACGGTGCTTGTAACAAAGCAGAAAAGGTACGGTTTCAAACCACCGGTTTCTGTATGTGGGTGCAGGTTCGATTGCGTTCACCCTCACCCATAAAGGAATCGATGAGGAAGATGAGAACGTGTACGAACACTAACGAAAAGAAAGTCTGCGATGAATGCAACTGCCCGATTCTGGACATCTCCCTGTATAGAATATCAGCAACGCTTGAGTTAGGTTTCGGGAGGGTATTTGCGGGATGCAGTCTGATGAGGCACACGCAATGAGTTTGCGAGGAAAGTCGGAACCAACGGATTTTCTTGCGCTTGCCAACTTTTTCCAGTGAGGGCGATGGTGCAAGGATATCGCACTGAAGCACCTGGAGTGTGCTATAGAGGTGGAAATGGCGGCTAGTCTATACCTTTCTGCAATACTATGTCGCAGCAAAATATATGAATACGCGTGCATAATCTTGCTTTTTTGGAAATAAGTTGCTCGATTTTCTGATTTGAAGACAGACCTCATGATTTACGACTGCACTGTATGACAAGCACCGGTAAGGTTACGGACACCATACGGCTAATTACTGGACATGGACATTGAGGGGGAGGGCTAATCAATTGGAGGGCTTGGCATACGGTATGTGCTGCGTACTGTATGAGGACACTATTTTATTCCTGACAAGGGGCGATCTGATTGGGGCTAAGGGGTTACCTGGCGGTGCTCGTAAATCATGATCACAAATTCTCTGTCTGTCTCCGACAGCTGAGCCGTCTCCTTGCCTGCCTTGTATACATCAAATCTGTCGATCTATCCACTGCATCTCGTCGGCACGTTGTAGGTAGCCGCGCCTTGACTCAACCACGCCCACCCATTCCCCCTCTCTTTCTTTAAAACGGCTGTCAAAAGTTCAACGGACCGCATAGTACTAACGCGGGAAAATAAATATGCAGCGCATGGACGATCCTCGTAACAGTGAACACGAGTCTCCCAGAGTACAACAGGCACTGGGAAAAAGCTGTTAGCATAATTATGCTTCATTCCTCGCTTAACGTCTGGTCCATGTACATGGCACATCTGGTATCAAACCACCTCAGGCATGAAAGCTCCCGCAAGGTCGTTGGACGCCGACGAGTGGCACATCCGGTAGAGTGCCTGTGCACTTTGTAGTGTCTGTGCTCGTCTTGCATGATTTCGCACGATACACGCATTCTTGTTTGAGGAGCTCGAGGCCAAAGTAAAGTTTGCAACTGCGCCAATAATAGAAACATACGCAAGAATGAGGCCTGCATTTTTTTATTGACACACGCAACTTCTCAATGAGGCTGTTTGTGACGAGCCTCGGGATGAGGGAGTCAGAGAGACTGAAATCGGCCGAAGGGCCAGAGGGTTGATCGACAGAGGATGGTCGATGCCCGGAGTTTACTCGGGCGCGAGGCCATGTGGACTATTTATACTACTCAGAGGCGGGGGAGGATGCCCGGAGCCGAGCGCGCCGGCCGCCAGCGTGGCTGCTGCCATGACCGGCGTGCGCTGTCCGCTGGGGCTGACAGAGTAGGCTCCATCCTGGGTGACCTACTGTAAGCCTGTGACCCGAGGACGAGGGTAGAAATGGTTCACATGTTGAATATGACCGTCGGTCATATGCTGCTCTTCTGTATGCAAGAACAGAATAGCGCGAAGCGCTACAATAGAGAGGGTGTGAAACTTTTAGAGGAACACCTCCCTAGGAACAAAGAAGTCGTTCACGTAATTTTGACATGTTGAATTGCAAAGCCAAGGATCGGGAGAGCGTTTTCCGTCGCGATATAATTGTTCTTGTTGCAGTTGTCCACAAAGAAGCACACGACGTCCTACCATTGCTAACTGTACGGGTAGAGATTTTTGTTGGTTAATTTGACGATCTCTTAGTGGCCGCGTGAGGGCTCATCTTAAAGGGCAAAGAAGGCCAGCAGACGCATGGAGAATCAATCGCTGTTTATCAATGGGAAGGACGCAATTATCGTTAGATAGTGAGTCGCACCCGCAGTCAATCCATCAAAAAGTAGAGAAAACGTCTCCGGAAGGAGCGCAAAAATACCTTTTTCCGCAACCTCTTTGATCGCCGGGAGGTGGCGGGTCAGCGTGGAAAAAGAGATCGGGTCATGCTTGATTTGTTTGCGAACGAAGTAGTACTGCGCAGAGCTAAATGGCTGCAGTCCGTTCATAATAAATTAAAACCAGCTGTAGTAAGTTATTACATCCTCAAGGTAGTAGTGGAGAACAAACTCTCAATCTAATATCAAGTGAACTCACTGCGAGATGAAAACATTTGCCCATAGTCGTGATGGGCGGAGCGGACATGGGGAACATGTTTCGCATAGCTCGGTGTGGTCTTCTTGCGCTTCGTCCCGCATCGACAAACTCAGTACCCACTGCCATGTTTCTGCTTCTCGAAGAAAAGCTTAGCAATGCGAGGTCCGACATTTCTGCGAGATATGGTGGTCTAGTTGATTTTTTTGGCGATGAGAGGCGCTGGAAGGATCATTTCAGTAGAACTACAAGTGGAGGATTAGTGGGTGACAATGAGAATTATTTGTACCAGGAACTTATTAAATCAGAGGACCAAGACAATCGCTACTTGAGAAAAAAGCGTTTCTTACATCACATTCGAACTACATACGATAACCAATATATCCGTTATGCAGCATAACGTTTTACACAAATGAGTTTTTAACAGGGGCATTTTTGACTAACTAATCGCCTTCTTCGATAGTCAGTAGTGAATAAATAATCCTTTAAGTTAGTCACTTATAGTCAAGTAGTATTAAAGTATCATTTTCTAGCTTTTTACAACTTAGGTGGTTACAAGCTTGCAAATACGTTTGAATGAAACACCCTGAGGGTACAAGAGGCCTTTTTGGACATTCGTAGCGCCTTGCAGCTGTGCTTTCACGTACGCACGGATCGTAGTTGACATTTTCAGTGAGGAACGCAGAAACAACTGCCTCTGATTTCCCTCGGAACGTCCAAGATCGCTGAAAAGCGTTTCCGCGCTTGCAGAAGATGCTTGAGCTGCAAACACCGATCAAGCCATTTTATTTAATGGCACAAGGCTAGTATGAGCATTCCAATCATTAGAACACTTCCAATACTTGAGCGTATATTGCGGTTCTTTCCGAGAAATAATTCTCAGATCATTACGCCTTTTCTTATGGAACAGACTGAACACAGTTTTCAACTCCTCAGTTGAAAACCCGTTCTTTTCGTTCGCATTTTTATCATTTGGCTGGAGCTCCAATCTCTTCCGAGCCACGGCATGCTGCATCACACATAAATAATATTCTCGCATGTTAGCAGAGCACCGTAAAAATTCAAGCTCCCATTCGTTCGGGTCAAGAACAGCGGCGAGATGAAACAAAAGCACTCGGCGCTAGGCTCTAAAATTCCATATAACAGAACGTGTCAGCATTCTCTTCGTACTCGTTGCATAACATTTTAAAAGTGGAAATTCAAATTTTTTGTTTCAAATTAATGAAAACACTCTTTTTTGGAATTCAAATTTGAAAATTTTTCGGTTTTCAGAGATTGACTAAAATTAGTTAACAATCAAGATTTTCTCGAGTTAGTTAGTTAACTTTGGCAAAATTTTCACGGTAGTTAGTTAAAAAATCGTGCCTGGTTTTTACCGCTCTCTTGCGGGTAAAATTGTCGGTACGAATGGTACGGTTGGATAATCTTGACACGTAGATCTAATCTTGTAGTTTGGCAAGAGCTGGTACTAGCTCTGTAAATGAGCATAACTTAGCTCCTCCTCATATTATCTGGCAATAATTTGAACGTACCTCTCAAGTGGACGTGCCCGTACGGGGTGTGGCAGGAGGGGGTGACTTAAACGGCAAATTACGGGACATTTAGTGTAAGCAGGATATGATGGATAATCGGGGAAGTAGGATGGCTTCTCCTCACTGATATAGACTTGAGAAAAGATAATTTTAATTTTGATAATCCAAGATGATCTAGATTATCCTATACAAATAATTTTTGACAGCAGTTTACCCTGTGGAACGTTCTATTTGTTTTAAAATATCGTTCTAAGCTGATTTGTAGATATTTTGACTGAGCAATCCATCCATGTCTTTTGGTAGCCAATGATCCGTACTTGATGATTGATGGATATCAATTGTGTCCTTTCTGAAAGTTCTTCTGCAATTTAAAGAACAAAAAACCATCCACTAACTTGTTCTATATACAGATGAAATGAAACAGTCTCATGGTCGCTTGGAACGCACCAGAAAAGTCTTGTTGTGCAACGTGAAGTAGACACATATGGTTTGAAATTTTCGATTGACTTTTTCTTGGTTGCGAAAAATCTAGATTTCAAGCTTCAACCAAGCTGAGAAGCCCTTTTTCGAATTTTCATTACTCAAAAATAGTTATATTCATTGCGAGAAAGTTTTCTAACAAAATAATTCAAAAATCCAAACTAAAAGAAAACCGCACGAATTCGGGGTATGTATAAATTACTGTAGAAGCCCCTCTAACAATCTGGAACAACCCATAAAAAGCAGTAAATGTAATTGGAACACACTGGTATGCGCAGAAGTTCTTTGTGTTATTGGTTTAAATACTGCAGAAGAACTAAACTATTAGTGGTCCATTATTAGAATCGTAGAACTCATAAATAATCATTCCAACGATGCACTGACATGAATCTCGCCAAGTAACTGAACGATAAACCTCAATAAAAATGAATTTAGATTAGCTAAAATTTACATCAGAAAAATAAAGTGTTAAGTACATTAAAATTAACAAAGTATACATTCGTATATTTAATACATTTTTACTGTATTGTTACACAGTTCCACCTCCTTATTTAGGAACTCGTTCATGATATTACGGAAGTGATGGTTTCTCAGGAACACGTTTTTGAGATATATTTTTCAATATCCCGTTGAGATCAGCAAAGTCACGTGTTGGTTGCTATAAAGAATCACGTATTTGCGAAACATTCATTAAAGTCAAGAATTGATATTCTCGACCAAATGCTCACTGCTTCAGGATTTTCTCAAAAGTGTGCTCCTAACCATGAAAAGTTGTAACAGGCTCTAGTCTCTCCATAACATGCTGCACAATATCATGCGGTTGTTCAGAAAACGGTTTAGTTTGAACTATATGGCCCCCTGAATAGATCATAAAGTGACTCTGCAACTCGACTCTCACTACATTTCAACCAATCTGCTCTTTAACAGCAAACGAACTAGAACGTTTGGCTTTAAGCATATCAGACTACTAAGAGTTAAAGTATGGTCATTTGAGCAACGCATTGTTGATTCAAACCTTTGATCCGACATTATAATCTGATTTATTATTCTGTGTAATGGTCTCAGTGGCTTGACGTTCCTTAAACACATTCTACGATAACTGATAATCCTCAAGAGAATATTTCAACTTCCGCTTCATTTCATCAACATGTCCAACTGGAACCTCTTATTCTGAGATAAAATCGAATAGAGATTTCCCAAGTCTGCTTCAAAAGGTTAAATACAAAGTTCACCAGACAAAGCGGATTTGTGCGCAATCAATTCGTCGCAATAACGTTTATAATAAATTACAGTAACATCGGAGTTAGTTCTCGATAATATGAATAATGATATCGCATGTCCCATCTGTTTAAAGATGTCTACTCGATGACATCTTCAACTGCGTTCCAAAACCCAGAAGTACAATTAGGATCTCGACCGGGCACTACAACGTCAGGAAAAACTTGCAAATTGAAAATAGTAACAAATAAATACCTTGCAGTGTCAACTGCAGTGTCAGTACTGTTTATTTTCACAACTTATCTCTCCTGGCCAATATATCAACCCAAGTGGTTCTACAGCCAAAGCCATCTTTTTTCTCAGGCAACTTCACTATGAAGTCCGTCGCAAGTGAACCCCACCTATTTTTTCCATCTCAAGCGACAGCAGATCAGTCAAGTTCTTTTGATTCGAGTCCTTGCAGTGCTGGAAATTCAAACAACCAACAACTTATCTCCTTACGTCACGCGTATTTTGTCTCCAGTTGAAGTTCCTAAGTCTCCAAAAATTATTCGTCTGCTTGAAATGGATATGCTCATATGCAGAGATCATATCTTCAAACTGGAAATAGGGAATCACAACATTATTTTAAAAAAGCATCATCTTCAATCTATACATACAGAGCTCTTGTCAACCTGCCACATATAACGAGTGCATCTTTTCAGCTCGAATTAAATTGTAAACACAGAACTTCCCAATTGTATCACCCCATCTTCCCTGGTATCAGCTGAAATTTGGCTTTGTAGAGAAATGCTTCAAGACTTGGTTTCAGTGAATATCTCGAAAGAAGAACCCAAAAGATAAAAGTTGAATATATAAGGAACCGGATTGGTGCGAGCTAGTCAAGGATGTTTTCGGTAAAGTAAGCCCCAGCATCAGACAGCTTCTTCGAAAAGAAGGCAATCACTCGATCCATACCGTTCTGATCCAGTTTTGTCAACGTTTCACCAATCGCGGTCTTGGAAGCGTCAACATGCCTGCGGAATAGCTTCTTCTAGTCTGGAATCAAATGAATCGGCACTTAGGTGGTAGTAGCCTTGCGTTGCCCAAATGAATATTCACATTGTTTATCGAACTAGTGCAGCCCCTAATCCTTTTTCGCACGATCAGTCAATGGAGCAACACGATGAGAAAAGTTAGGGATAAAGTGCTTGAAGAACTGCAGCAATGCAAAAAATCTTAATAAGTAATAGTCAAATCAGGTTTCGACAATGTTTAAAGAATCTGAACCTTCTTTGGATATTCCTTGATTGAATGACTACAAATCAATAGCCCTAGCACCCACATCTCTACCTACACCCACCAGAGTCTGCAAGATCGCCTTCAATGGCTACGTCATCCATCACAGCACAGGCTGCTCGAGCCGCTCGACCACGGCCGGCCGTGCCACATGAACGGCCGCCACAGTTGC
>JAVCKV010102946.1:0-47531 GCA_032274145.1 Herpochondria borealis | reverse complement strand
ATCGACAATATTATTCGCATCACGTTTGATCGAAAGCGACTTTGCGTGTTTGATGATCGTCATGAAGTTCAAGTGATAAGTGAAACCAGATCGGCCGAACATGCCCATTCTTACACAACGCCAGTTAGTTCAGCAAATAGCTACTTGTATGTTAGCGTCATCAATGCGTGCAACTCTGTAACGAAATGTTGAAGGAAACTATTGACACGTACGTTGTCTTTGCAATTCCGCACAGTAATAGTACCTCGGCACAAACAGGACGGCGCAATTTTCAAACTTATGTGCAAACCCGCGTCTGCAGTTGAAAAACTTCAAATGTTTCGGGCCCGATTAAGTCAAGAAAAAAGAAAGTACAGAGAGGCTCACTCTTGTATTACGCCTTTCACTTTTGATCGCGCACCGCCTCGTCTCCACAAACACAAATTCAAACCCAAATTCAAACCCAAGATGCCGTTTATCACAGCCCACTAAAAGCGTACGTTCGTCAAAGAGCACCGTCTCAACAACAACAAAAAGGAAGCAGGCAATAGGTCTATTAAAACGGCAAGGGCTTTCTTTCTTTGAGTGGCGAAGCGGAAACTCTGTGTCATTGTATTGACCAATATCGGGTCTCAGCGATTGTTTTGCCTGCTTCCAATAACGACTTTGGATCTGCCGGATACTGCATCCCCACATTCCTTACGCTATACAATCGAATCATTAAAAAGCCTTTAGTCGGCATATATATCTTCCCATTGCGTAAAATGCGTAACTTGCATAAGATGTACTGTACGGTTTTTAACAAATCTCAACCACACAATCGCAAGAAAACAGATTTCATATACATACCAACAGATCAATGTAAACCCCGAATTAATGTGTGCGCGACGCGCTCCTCACGTGCCAAAGTCAAGTATTTGCGATTTGCTATCAGACGTTTCTCGGAAATGTAGATTTGGAAATGAGTAATGCACGGGCTCCTGTAGGTACATCGCGCAAATATTAAATATGGATATGAAAACGGTTCGCGAACACAACTGTGCAACCGTGTGAAGCATGAAATTTTGACTTGACGTTCACACCTTTGCCCGCAGAGATCATGTCTCACCACGAAATGTCACTCGTTGAATCACACCGATAAATAATCATGTTGACCGACAAAGTGTGATGTGTCGCCCAGTGCGTACAAACAGGACGACGAGAGAAGAAAGTAGCGCAGTATAGCTCCAGGCCACACTTTGGTGCGTCTCATACACTTTAAAAGGGATCGATGCGCGCCCAGCGTTGCTCAGTCCCCCTGGTTTCCTCCTTGGGGCCAACCCACAAAAGACCAGAAACCCCACCCCGCCGTTGCTCCCACGCCTGCCTGTCCCCCTGCTGTTGCCAACTGCCCTCTGCCCTGAACCCACGCAACCTGTCTGCCTGCCTGCCTGCACACCAAACCTGCCCCTCCCGCCTGCCGCTTGGAGATCTTCAACATGAAGACGCAAAGGCTTAGAGCCTGGCTATCCAAGCTTGCTGGGCGCTCGAAGGGGCGTGTGGACCTCCAGGGGTCCACCCCAACACCTACTCCTGCCTCACCGCCGCCTGTGGACTGTGCTGAGCACGTTACACATGCGCGCACTTCCCTTCCGACCTCGCCACAGCCACGCCGATCGTCTAAACTTTCTGCGCATCGCGGTGATGTGCAAGGTTTACGTACGAGGGGCTCTCGTTTCCGGAAATTATTCCGTGGAAGAGCCAGATCGAGCACTGAACGACACCCACCAGAGTCTGCAAGATCGCCTACAATGGCTATGTCATCCATCACAGCACAGGCTGCTCGAGCCGCTCGACCACGGCCGGCCGTGCCACATGAACGGCCGCCACAGTTGCTCCAACCTCCGGAGCTTTCTGCGGCCGGCGTGCAGAGATTGATGGTGTGTTGCGACGTGCTTGACTGCGATCCGGTATGCGAGCAGGCTGTTGATGAAAACATTTTCAGCAAGCCACGCTTTGCATTTGACGGCGCGCAAAAAGCGATTCTTGCTGGCGTCAATGACCGACTCCACGAAACCATGGACGACGCATGTGCCAACTTCGGGGAGGAACCTCTTCCGTTCGGCTCGGTCTCTTCGTTTGGAGATTCGCGTGGCGAGCTTTACAGATCCCCGTCATCCAGCACTTTTATGCATGATGACGGTGGTTAAAAAGCTGTACATATACTGTTGTTGTACATTAAACAAACAAATTAATATATTTTTTTGATTTCATGCTTGCGTCTAGTGGATTCTATTCTTGCGTCTAGTGGACTCTATTCTTGAGGCTAGTCGTACTTGGGTGTTTATTAGCAGACAACGTTTCCCGTTCCGTCGCTGTTGATATATTCGTTTCTTTTTAGCTAAGTCAAGAACTTGTATCAAGTACGTTTATATTATGTTCTGCTTGGTTTAGATTCTTTTATTTTGATTATTTTGGTGTGTGTGTGTGTGTTTTTCCTTCCTATGTGAGACGTGATTCTCAGTGCGACGGGGAAAGAGTAGGTCGTGAGACTGCGAGACTTTGCCGTTCCTTCTATTTTGATCGGAATCGACAATATTATTCGCATCACGTTTGATCGAAAGCGACTTTGCGTGTTTGATGATCGTCATGAAGTTCAAGTGATTTAGTTTGGTAAGCATTGCTGACGACAGAAATCTGCAACAATTTGGAGTTGAACAATGACATAGGTTATGTAACCGTCCGTTTATGTCACAGTTTTGGTTTTGTGGAAAGTGCGCAAAACAATTTTTTAGCCCTCAGCCATTTGAAAAAACAATACAAAAAAAGGGTTCTGTGAAACCATCCATGAATTTGAAACCATGAATTTGAAAAGCCTATCGGCAGCAGCAATTGAAATGAAAGTGAATATTTGGTTTGAAGATTATTTCGCATGTTATCATGCACGTTGATTGGGTAATTTAAGAAGTAAAGGTTGTAGATAGGGTGTGCTTCTCTTTTATTGCCGACGCCGATGCTCCAGTTCTTCTGATACATTTGAATGTACTGGTCAAAAACTTGAAATCCGTGCTTTTATGGAAAAATGCTCGGCATTTTCGTAAGTCCCATAGGGCGCCGTCCAAGGAGTGGGTTTTGCACGTTCCAAAACAGATGTGGCTCAACCGTTTTTGGAAATACTGCTTCATTCTTAGCATCGGAGGTACGCCAGCACATCGTTGCTTGAAAAGAGGTAGACTGTGACATTGCATAAACACAAATGATGTTATCGCGCTGAAGGCTTCCTTCTGACAACGCATGACACGCATTCAGCGATGCAGACGTGTGCCAGGCGCGCATGTTTGCAATACAAGTTTCTGTCGGACGAAATGAAAACGTTTTCGTGCCAAAATTATGGCCCAGACCAACTGCGGTAGTTTGTCTTCTTCTAAACGTACAGTACATGTTACCTCATGATTTATTCATTTTCCTAAAAGAAGGCACTGTAAAACTATTACGGCTTCGTTTATTCTGTGCAGTGAAGTGGAAAGAAATACTATCCCACGATGACTTCAGACGGATTGCGTACGGCGGAGTTATGTAGAAGTGTTGTCGCATCTGGGCTTGGGTGTGTGTACCCATTGCTTAAAAGAATGGAGAGCTCTTGCCGGAATTCGAACTGCGTTTCAACTCTCCCTGCATGTTTTTCTCTGCGAACGGGTGACGTGGATTGCTTCAGAGAAAGTATCTACGTGAAAATTTCAAATGCAACCACGAACAGATTTTCTATGAGCTTTTTAAGCAAGCATGACACGAGTAGGAGGTTCGGGCTCTTGAACTCCTTCCTTGGGGCACTCTCGGATCCTCCAGACTGCTCCCCTTGCTCTTCCTCTGCTAGTCCTCTGCTCTCTGCTCCCGCTCTCCTCCCGCACCCAAAACTGCGTTCCCGCCTCTGCCTGAGCATGATGTTCAACTGGCCCATCAGCTTGCATTGCAAGCCTGTTCGGGCAGAGGCTTCAAAGGCCATGGCCTTGCCACCCTCCAGATCGCGTGCTGCGGCCCGGTCGTCGGTGGCGAAACACACTGAACCTATTCCTGCCCCAACTACGTTCCCAACGCAGGCCAGAAACCCGTCTGCGTCCCGGAACGTAACCCCGTCGAAGACCCAGTCTAGGTATCAGTCTCAGGCTCAGTCCGAGACTGCGTCGCAGTCCAGCAGCGCCTGCAAAAGACGACGTTGGCTCTGTGTGGAGCGAATCGCCTTCCCTAAGCCATTTGCTTGCTTCTGGAAGTGCGTTCGTTCACCTCCTTGGGCTCCGCCGCTGTCGTCAAGCTCACGGACCTCCCAGCCTTCCACCCTCTCATCGGAGTGTCGGCCATACTCAGCTCGGGAAATTTTTCGCGTGTACCATCAGCGCCTCGACGACCTGCAATGCATAAAAAGAAGTCACAGCCGTGACACGGACTCCTCAAGTGCACACAAAAGCCATGTGGACACTTCTTCCGTCCGCATTAAATTGCGGCCGGAAGACTTCAACATCACACGCAAGCTTGGAAATGGTGTACAGGGTGACGTGTATGCCGCATCATTACGGCCATCGACCCACATTGCTGCCTTTCCGTCGCAGGTTGCTCTTAAGATATTAAGAGTGAACCTGGTAGATGATGAGAAAAGCAGCGCGGCGCTCCGTGAGTGTGCGTTGCATCGGGCCGTGTCGGGGCACCCGCACATCGCCACGATGCTGTGCGGGTTCCGTCGTTTGACACGTGTGTTTGTTGTCACGGAGCTGTTACCCGGCGGCGATTTGCGAAACGCTTTCTCGCAATGGAGTGCCGGGTTGGCCGAGCCCGTGGTGTGCGGGATGGCCTGGCAGTTGGCCACCGCCGTTGCGCATATGCATGCGTGCGGGGTGGCACACTGTGACCTCAAGCCGGAGAACGTGCTGCTGTTGGAGCCATTCAGTGCGCACGGTCGTAATGTCGTCAAGGTGGTGGACTTTGGCTTGGCGACACGATGTGGTATGGGCATGTGTGCGCGCGTGAACGGCGGCACTTTCGACTATATGTCGCCAGAAGCGCTGCGTGGTGAGCGGCATGATCCACGCAAGTCGGATATGTACGGACTGGGTGTACTCATATTCGAGCTGCTGACCGGCGGCCGTCCTTTTGAAGTCCGCGAGGATGATGTGCGTTCTCGCAAGGCACACCTTGCTGCACGGAGCAGGCGTACATCTCTACCTTGGCCGCCATGGACACAAGCTGGGACCACCCTACGCCGTCTTGTTGCGTGCCTGGTGTCCCAGGACTGTACTTTGAGGCCAAGTGCGGAAGAGGTGGCCGAGGTGCTGAGGCTCCATTGTCCACTTGGTGTCAAATAGCACCATTTTTTCAAAAAAAGAGAAAATTAGCTCCCGCCTTGCTTGTGTTCCTTGCCCTGTATTTTAGTCTGTTTTCCAGCCTATAATTCCCGACTTTTCCTCGCTTGTCTTCCTTCCCATGGCTTTAGGGTTTGCCCTATCCAGCCCTCTATGCCCTCAGTTTCAGTAGGCTTTGTTGATATTCACCGCAACCATACTCTAAATTTCACACGCGATTTGATCCCTTTTATTTTTGCAACCACTGCGTAAGTGCTCTTCATTTCTTCTGTCGCACCAGCAAGCCGACCGAGCCGCCGCGTTTCAAAACTCATAAATTGGGCCCAAAAGTTGAATGTGGGTGTAACTAAAACTCAGGAACAACATTGGACCGGTGCTGGGACGTCCCAGACTTGAATTAGCTGCAGTGACGTACACCGAACAGGTGGTTCTAAAAGTCCCAATTACGAGTTACTTTCCTGTGGCAAGCGAAAAGCAGGCCAAATTCGGTGAACAGCTGTGGTAGTGTATGATTATCAAATTTTACAGTAAGGAGAAGCCGAAAGTGTTTAACTGCAGTTAATTACTGGATTGTGTGTGCTTGCGTGTAAGTAAGAGTTGTATTATCCGGCATAAGGCCCCGCATTGTGATATATGAAAAAACCGCCATACGTTGTGTGTCCCTATGTGCAAGCGTGCGTGCCACGTGAGTGATTGGCCCAAATTTTCTCCTGGCTGGATCTCCGCCCGGCGACCAATTTCGCCGGGACAGAATATAGTTAAGACGGCTCTTTCGAGCGACGGGTGAGAATAAAGAGGACAAGAAATTTCTCAGCACCAAGCTCGGAGTGAGCAGAGTCTCCCAAGTACAATTTCCCTGGTTTTGTGTTTGTTTCCTTTCCTTTTTGAGATTCCATTCCCTTTTCCAATCCACAGCGGATGGCGAGCGCACTGCAAAGCCGAAGCGAACGCAAGACGGAGCGCTCCAAAGTTATCTGCATCACGCGTATCGTTCCTTACATTCAACTTCGGACTGCCCAACTACATAGCTGTACCCCACTCCGTCTTTTTTTGTACTCGCGCCCCCGAGCTACCGGAATTTACTGCACTTATCTTTCCATAACCAGGAATTTACTGGGGAAAATACCGAAAGCAGCAGTTATTGATGGGGAATCTAAACTAGAATTTCAATAGGTAACAGTACAGAATGTTGAGGACAGACGTAAAACAGATTTCGTCTGCCACGAAGGTTGTTTTGAGTTTAAAAAACATTGTTTGGGTTTTGTAATGCCCAGCGACATTCCAGCAAACAATGGATACTTTTACTTATAATTTTCGATTGAAGAATTGTATATTTTACATACACGATGTTATTGTATTCTCCAAGAACTTTGAAGAGCGCCTGGGGCAGGTGCTTTGACTTGTTAACTTCGAAGAGCACCTGGGACAGGTAGAAATAATTATACACTGTCTCAAGAACGTAGAGAACCCTACGTTCTTGAGACAGTGTTTAGTTTTCTCTACCTGTTCCACGTGCTCTTCAAAGTTAAAATTGAAGAAGTGTGATTGTTTTAAAAAAAGCGGACTATTCAGGCCACGTATTAATTCTAGTAAAGCTTGCAGTAGCTCAAACAACTTGAGGTTGTAATGCATTTTAAAATACCTCAGACTTAAGTCCTTTTTAGGAATGTTTATTTTGTACAGAATATTAGTACCTAGCTTTTTTTGTATAGAAGCCTCTCTTAATTTAATTATTTGTTAAAGAAAGGAAAAACTGTAAATTTTCTAATCTTCAACCGGGAGCAACTAAATGATTTTAATAAGCTAAAAGAGGCATTAATATCTTCTCCGATATTTTCATTGCCTCGAATTTTTGCGTATAGTATCTACACCGTTGCATGCGGTTAAAAAATAGGTTTCGTTCTACTGCAAACGCTCGAGGCCGGCACACGACACCCTATCGGCTACCGGGGCCGTTCTTTAAATTCCGCAGACATAAAATACTCTGTAACGGAACTTGGGTGCCTAGGCGTAGTCTGGGCGTGCTAGATACCCCGGCCCTATCTGGAAGAAGCACTCTTCCAAATTTTCACTGGCCACCAGGCCTTTAAGTATCTACTTGGTGTTACAGACGTATCTGGCCGTCTCGACAGATGGCTTCTACGTCTATCGGAATTCAAATTTACTATTTAATAAAAGAAAGGGATAAGGAATTTTCTAAATGATTCCCTGTCCCGACTACCAAGGTCTGATGGGACAGACGTTTTTTTCAGACTTATATATCCCTGTATTAAATTCTGACTTCAGTAAAGAGGAATAATATGACGAAATAATAACTTCAAACGTCACAGAAAACATCATGAACGATTAAGATACATTAGACTGGTGCACAGTGCACCATAATTATTTAAACCTTATTTGTGGTAAGGAAACCAGAAGATTTAAGACACAGAGTCTACCACGCGCTCGCAAAAACCACCCGCTGCGGTGAGGGAAATGGAGGGATCGAGTCGGAAGGAAGGCAATAAAGGAAGGGAAATCAGGAAAAACTACATTGTAAAGATATCACTCTTTCCTCCCCTATAGCTTCGTACCTTCGCACACGCACACACGAGCCACGGCTGTCTGTACCTAATTATCGACATATGAGGCCTCAATAACTAGCTTCTTACAGGAAAACTTTATCCTTCTCCAATTCAGAGGGAAAAGCTGATCAACGCAGCATAGTAGAAGGAGCTGCCCAATTACGACCTGGCCCATCCATTTGCCCGTCAAAAAGATTTTCCCTTCCGACGAGTCGACAGCCACCTCTACGTAGATATACCGGTTTATTATTCTTGTTATAGATTTTGCAAATCATACGTAGTTTTAAAACAGCTAAGTGCCGACGTACTTCTTGGCACTAATTTTATAGATGACCACGTGGACATGTCGGACCGGCGCAAAAGGTTGAATTGATAAAACCACCGTTCCACAGTAGTTGCGAGAGAATCACATCATTTCAGCGCTTCACAACGGTCTTCGTCGCGTTCTTTTTATGGATAAGTTCAGTGGACACAACAAGACTGAAAATATGGAAGCTGCTCTTGCATAATTTAAAACCGGACTTCCCAATTTTCCGCCCAATTAAAGGCGTTTGCTCAAGCCATGCGAATATTTTTTAATTCAAAATATCAAGGGCTGTTGAAACAGAAGGTGGGAGAAATAAAAGTTGGGCGAAATTGGGAAGGAAAACTGGAAAGACAGCTGTGAAAAACTGCTTAATTTAGGAATGCTTTTTTCTTGAAACTTGCAACAGCTTCTGTGCGAGAATTTAATCGCCAGCGGGACAAAGAAGGGCTGATTTACGCAAAAACATCCATGGTAAGTGTGAAATCGCACAGAAGCTACATGGGAGATGGGAGGAGCCTGCAAACTGCAAGAGATATTGAGAAATCATAGAACCTACTTTTACGGGCTCCTTGTCGGAAACTGATTAAGAAAAACGCGTTTTGCTCTTTTCAGACGTTTAATGTATTGAATATGTGACTAAATGGGGCTGTGAAAGTGATATCTTCACGAAATTATTTAATATTGACTATTTTCAGTGACAATACATAGTTTTGGGCTGAATAGGGTAACGATCATTATAACTATTTGCACTGCAATAGGGAAACCACAGAAAAATGTCACTTCCACTATTTTATGTTTTTGGAGCTTGTACCCATCACTTATTTAGTGTAGGTGGCACTAAATGCAGTAACTGGGTGTCTCTTCCTACAATGCTTTAAAATGAAACCCTGATCTTGGCACCCATACTATGCTTGCTAAGACTGTACGTTCCGTAAACCATCGATACAGACGCGTGTGGATGTCACGTAGGAGCAGTACTATTACATACCTACCTCGACAGGATGCGCCATACTATCGGGTATTGGTCTAGGACGCTAAGAGAAGCGGAGAAAAATTAGTTTACACCAAAGCGTGAGTTTCTGGCCTTGGTATGGGCCTGAAAGATATCCGGCCACATGTAGAAGGTCAGATTTACAAATTTAGACTGATAACCAACCCCTTAAATTTTGGTTATGTATAAAGGATTTCACCGGCCGACTGGCCCGGTGGCGTCTCAGACTACTGCAATTATACATCTTCATTGAACAATAAATGGACATAAAAATCATCTCGCTGACGGCCCATCCACAATACCTGCAGACGGAGAAGCCATCGTCTCATTAAATCTCAAAATCCCGGTGATACACACGGAAACATCTATAGAGTACTATTAGAAGACCAAGTCTAGCTGCGTATTAAAAAAGGCCTGAAATCTGGGGTTTAGAACCTTTGCGTAGAAGACTACTAGAGGCTATAGTGATATCCTCTGCAGTAGTTAAGTGGATAAAAACAACAGCTCTAAAGCTAATAAAAGACGACTGAGGAGTTCGTAAGCCAGAGTTGTAACTTCTGTGGAAAATCTCGGACGGGACGGTAGTGAAGGGACGGTAGAGCTTAGACGAAGGGCGAACTTGCGCAAGACGGGCGCGAAAAAGGGACACGATAATTTGAGGCTAACCACGGTCGAAGAGGGGCCGAAGAGAATGATGGTCGCGAAGAGGGGAGCAAGGGGGCGAATGACGGTCTCAAAGCAAGTCTTTGGAGCACGACGGACTCAAAAGGGAACTACTAAAGTCATCAAATAACACTCGCTAGATGCTCCGGAACGGGGACGAAGGGAGGGGTAACGGACGCACGGCGCTTCAGCAAGCGGAACGAAGATGGGAAGGTAAGCTACTGTTTATTGTGCGCTCTCGTAGAGAAACAGAAGCAAGGCTTACATAGAAAAAATGGATTACAAGTTTCTTACAGATACCAACTTATGTAGTGCTGCGGGCAGCTCCTCCAGTAGCAGCACAAAACGGGAATGGGCGTAGTAGAGATAAGGTATGGGATAGGTCTGGACGCCAGAGGGGACAGCGAGCACGGGTTAAAGAAAGGAGTGTCGGCGTCTTGCGCATTGTGGGTCGGTCTGTGCCGTCCACTACGTGGGAAGGGATGCAAGCCCGCCGCCCTCTTGGTTGGTATCTATCTGGAGGTGAGGCGCCTTCGGCGCCTCTTGCGATTTTCAACAACCTTGAAGAGGAAACGGCCGATTTGGAGAGTTGCCCGAACTCATTACCAAAAAAGAAAACATGTACAGTACGGAGGCGGCGCCGATGGCGCCTCACGCTAAAATCAAGGTATATTTTAGCGATTGAACGAGCCTTTCATATGGTGCGTGGGGAGGTACTGGTTTTAGTCGAGGCTCAGACCTGAAATTGGATCTGATCTCGCACATTGGTGGGAAAAAATGTTGCGGTGATTCAACGTTCCGCCGCCGCCGCTGCCGGCACTGCCTTAGATCTTGTACTGGCGTGCGTGGGAGACATATTATTGTCATCATCATCACTGAGACCCATACATACGCACACGGATAATTGTCATTTCATTCATCTGTTTTTCAATAATTAGCCTCGACAACAGCAACAACAACATCAGCAAAGAAATCAACGTCAACGTCAATGACACAAAAATGATGCCAAGAGGCTACTTTGCTTATTTCATGCGCCTTTTATCAAAAATCTCCATTCCGCGCTTGCATCTGCCAATGCCGAAGGGGTGCTCGCAAGAAGATACTCAGGCTGTGGGCGTCTCCGCACGCGAGAAAGGCCTGCCTGATAGCGACCTTTTCGCAGGATGGGATCGGTTCCCCCTTTTTCAATTAACGTGGGAGGAATTGGAGATCTTGATGCAGAGCGCGATCGGATCGGACGAAGGGCCAGCCCGGGAGGAACTGCGTCAGGTCGCAGGATGCAGTGGCCAGACGGTACGAAACTGGTACGTTGGGGAGTCGTTGGGCGGGTACCCGATCCCCGCGTACATCCTAACGGACCAGATTTTCACTCACCGCGGCAACATCGATGCACACTTTCTCGCGTCCGTGTACCAATGGGTCTTTCGAGGTGTGGGTGTCGATGAAGCGATTCACGACATCTTTCAATACTGCCACTTCTTGCTGGGCTGCTTCGACTACAGACTCGGGGCCAGGCAGGGATGAGTCGTCAGCCCCCGCCCGACACCGGTTCGAGATGACGTTGATGAAAATGCATGGCGTCGTCATGACCTGGAAGGACTTCATTGTGTTTTGTTGGAACAGTTAACGGCTCTTTCCGTGACAACAAAGTGCAGGTGGCACGCTTCGAGGATGGCTTGCACGTGAACCTCTACGACTTCCCCTCGGCGACCCGCCTGAAGAAGGCGAACAAGATGGAGGGGGGGGGGGGTGGGGGCGAGGGGCGTACCAGAGGGGCTGTCGGTTCCTTCGTTACCCAGCATGCGTAAATTTGAACTAGCTTTGGATGGATTGCGCCGTCCGGTGGCGCGGCTGAAAAAATCCTACCGCCAGGTGGTCGCCCGACTGGACCTCCTCATAGGCACCGAACTCCCGTGGGCCTTGATGCAAAAGCGGGCCTTGTAGCGGTATTGTAACCGGCGTGTGGCCTCCCGATGCACTGTATTGCTTTCATCAAGTGGAAAATACCTCGAAGCGAGAGGTCCTTTGGCTTTCCTGGTCGGCCGTGCGGCAAAGCGGGGATGGCGCTTCTCGAGATTACGCGTGCGGTGAGTAACGACTTTCCGAAACAGCGTCTTCATTTGGATTCGCTGCACCTAACACGGTTTTTCCCGCTCGAGTCACTTGGCGAGTCGGAACTGGGGATGTATTAGAGCACGGAATTGGACGCGTCCCTGCGTTATTTCAAGAGCCGCGTCCTGTTCTGTCTGGTTAGATGCCGCGGGCGCCGCGGATGAATCTTCCGGTAAGTGTGGCAACTCCGCCGCCGCCTCCGCCGCCGCCTCCACCACCGTCTCCGCCTCCACCAGCATAATTAGCTGTGTAGAATGGGACTGGCGCCTAGAAGGCGCTAGATGGGACATAGGTTATGGGACGGGATCAAAAAGGGCAGTGGAAAGTCGCGCCGGCAGGCGCAGCACTCACCAGACCAGTTTCTAGTCCGATGGCGCATGTCGATACGGCCGCGTCAGGAGGTTCAAGTAATGTGCGAACTGGGGTGCCGCTGAGGTTGGTACCGGCTCAATCCACGATGCGGGACTCCGTGGTGGTGGTTCGCAGCGCGGCCATCGTCGCCTTCGTTATGATGATGAGGTCGACGTTGATCAGGTGCGTCAAAGTCGGCACTGGCAGTGACGCGCGTCGTAGTGGGAATAGTAGGGAGCGGTAGTTAAACAATAAATACATATAGTTGCGCCTGTCCGCGCGAGGTGTCATACCCGAGTGTTTTCTTTTGCTTCCAAGGTCCGGCCATTGTGGTTGAGTTCCATCTTTTCGTCGCACCTTCAGCGCGGCATTAGTATCCTGATGCTTTGCATGTTCATTTCATCTTTGTAGAGGCAACTTTTCAGTCCCCACTTAGAAGTCGCGCCCTCAGCGCGACTTGCTGGGGTCCATCTTCACCGTCATCTTCATCTTCATCGTCATCGTTGAGTTCTCCATCTTTATGATCCGTCATCAAATCCGTCATTGTGCAGCTCCTTCGACGCAACCTCATTCATCATCTCTGTAGCCCAACCGTCGAGATCATGTCGCGCGGGTGTGGCCACTTCATGATTGTCGATTTTTTCTTACCCGCAATGCGGTAAGTCCCGCCTCCAGGCGCGACGTAATAGGACGGGGGATGCTGGGCGCGTTTTCATCGCGTACTACCTCGTCGTTCGGCGGTTTATTGGCGCCTTCGGCGCGAAGTAACTGAACAACGTGGTGGTCTTGGTAGTGCCGTAGGGGGAGGAGGGGAGTAAATTTAGCGAACATGTGTTCGCTGGTCGCAAAAGTCGCCCCTCGGCACGTCAGTAGGGAGGTCGGGGTAGATTCGGACGTGGTCAGGTGGCCGCTTCACTAGGCCTCAAATCAGCGGCTGGATTTTGGGGCACTTCGACGGACACTCGCGCCGAAGGCGCGACGTAGTCAGCTGGCGTAAAATTAGGCACGAGCGTGGGTGGTCGTTGGTGCAGTATCGAGTTGCGCCGAAGGTGCGACGTGTCAACACGCTGGTTGCAGTGTCTTCAGGAAGAGGAATAAGTATCGTGGCATTCCATGCGTGCGCATGGTGTCGGGCGCTGTGCGGGGGCCACTACGAGAGGCATTATTGGTGCGTTATTACGTCGGCGCTGTGGAAGTGGTTCTCGGGGATGGGTAAGGCTGAGGTGATAGTAAGAGTTAGGAAGGGAGTAGGAGAGAGTCGGACGATCCGACAGCGTCATGGTGTGAGAAGGAGTTAGGTACGGATTTTGGTACCAGGCGTGTCGGCCCAGTACACGTGTCGATTTGGGCCCAGATTGAAAGTCAGCTAAAATTAATTGGACCCGGCCCGGTGCGTCAGTGCGTGAGTGGCGGTCAATCCGCCTCCATCATACTTCCCGTTCAACGTGGCGAATCGTGCAACCCGTGGGTGTACGTTGCGCCAACAGGCGCGACTTCCAGATATCCCTTAGTGTGCGGTTTACCTCGCGTCCCATCTCGCATGCCAAATTTATTACCGCTCTTCCTCTGGCGCCGAAGCCGCCAGTTCTGCTTTCCTTGCCCTACTCACTCATGCTCGAACGAATATCTTCAGCCGCCTTTCTTTCTGATGGGCACGTCGCGACTCCGACCTCTCACTACGACGGGCGGTTATTAATGCAAACGCGCAAAGATTTGCGTGAACGGCACCACTACAAATCACCACTCTACCCTGCTCATACCAAGCGCCGGAGGCGCCTGATAGTTCAGGCTGTAACATTCCAAGTGAGACGTCGCGCCAGAGGCGCGATAGACATTCGTATAGTAGGAACGAAACAGACGCCGAAGGCGCGACTCCACGGCTGTTTTTACTTGAGGGGAACCCCTTTTTCTGTTGGTGGTACCACGCTGACGACTTTGTGTACTTGAGCCGAAGGCGGCCCACCGAATATCGTTCGGTACTGTCGTTCAATAATGCGCGCATTTTAATTCAGGCCTCGTCGTGAGCAGCTTCCACTGGTTGCCTTTTGATTTTTTGGATAACGGTTTTTGTTCCCAGTGGCCGCTTCGGCGTGTCCCGAACTTGGTAGGGGCCGGCGTGGTCTTGATACAGCGTGCGTACGCTGGCGAATCTTAGGTTGACTATAGGTACCTAACGTGGGGAGCCAAGTTTAGAACCGACAGGCGAGAACGCCGAACAGACCACCACTTGGAATGTTACTGCCCACGTCGCGCCTCGAAGCGCGACTTCCGAGCACACTGAACGAATTGAACGTTATGACCCATGAAAAAATCCTTGTTAACTTATGAAATAATGATTAATTAAATGATGAGTCCTTGGTGGTACTTCGTCAGTCTTGATGCCAGATGAGTTAATATATGTCGAGCCGCAGGCGCAATTATGATGCTCGAGGATAATCTGCTTAGAAGGGTAAAAGGGAAATTTAAAATAGAAACGGGAAAAAGGAAAGAGAAAACTTCAATGAGAATCCAGTCGCAGACAGATTATCGTGCGTGAAGGCGACCTGTCCGCCGCAGCCAATTCAAGACCCGACGATCCGGCAGGTGCGTCAGAAAAAGGAGGAGGGATGTGACAGAGGGAAACCATGGCGGAGCACGACTTATATGTTCGTATTGGAGCTCCTGAGAGTTGCTCTCGCGCTCGAAAAGGAGATCAGGTATGGCTTTGGCGCAAGGCTGTTAGTCTCATGGACTGCGCTTTGGTTCTACTTCTTGCAGTATGCGGGTTTGAGATGGATACATCCAATTATTCTTTGTTGCAGTACCACCGGGATTCTGTCCGAGCAGCGTACGCCATCGTTATTGTGTAAAGGAAGATAAGAAAAGTCGCAGTAACAGAAATGTAGGTAATCCTTCCGCCGAGAACGAAGGTATACCAGAAGAGGATCACATGAGCACTTCCGACGTGTCCGCCATGGACCAGATGTTCAATATTTTGAAGGCTACCGGGATGATGCGCGAGAAAGCCCTAGTTAAATCAAAAACCAGGATATTAGAATAGCAGTACCGACGGGAGCATATATCCGAGGTTGATCAGGAGAAGGACAAAGACAAAAACGCCGATGCCGATTCAGACGATGAAAACAGCGACGCGGAGAAAATTGATAGGCTTTGTGGGGGGCGTTAAGCAGTCCCTGAAGAATTACCAGCTTCTTTAGACGCTATATGATGTATTACTGTTGCACAGCCCCTTTCGGCTTTTCGTATGAAGAATGACGGGATATGTGCAGAAGACTATGTCTCGCAAGCCATGGGGATTTTGGTGGAGAAAGCAACGTGGCGGATGCCATGGGGCTGGCGATGGAGAGGGCCATGCGGCAGACACCATTTTTCATGGTGGTAGAGAGCGAAATGCGGTGGGAAAGATTCGAAAAACGGCGGTGCATTCGGCCATGCCAAGGATGGAATTCAGAAGGCCGGAGCAGAAGGCCATGCGGAAGAGGCCATACAAAATGCAGGGATATGCACTGCAGTTCGGCGGCGGACTCCATACTTCTGCGGCTTACGCCAGAAAATATAGGGATCTGCACAGAAGTAAGGTAAGGATGAGAGGAATGAGAGTAACTAATAGTGTGGTCTTGGGCGCGATCAAGTATTAAAATGTATCGAGACAGTCAAGGCCCGGCACTTCATCGTCATTCGGATTGCGAGCCATCTAAAACCATCGTAAATTACGGCGCATGAACTGCACGAGATTATTTCTCACGTCCAATATACCGAATTTGGTCGGCCGGCTTCATACGAATGACTTCATCGACGTACTGATCATTCCCTGCAGGATTCCCACGGGGCCGTCAAGTTTCACGGCACAAGGTGGAGCGTTTTTTAGCACTGATAACTGGAGCCACTGCAGCGGTGGGATCTTGGGCGCGAGTAACCTCATAGAGGCGTCTTGCTCAAGGCCGTCCGGCGAAACATCAGCACAGATTTGATCGGATTTTCTATCATCTTAGGCTCGGTCCATATCCAGCACTCTAGCGTCATCTTCATTGCGGGTAGCACTTTGGGGATTAGGGTGAGGATCGCCTGCGCTGCGGCCGTCCCGTTTCGGACTTGGATGAACGCATGGGGTGTGATGAAATATCAGACATCTCAGGGAGCTGTTCGAAAATATGTTCTTTCCGGTGGAATATAACGCATTGCACAAAATGCAGTGGTCCCGGAAAGACTACTTATTCAGACTGCAGTCTCAAGTCTTACTGTTCCATTCAGGAAGGATTATTTGTGATTCAGCAAAATATGTTCGATATCTGTATATCTTCCTTACAATTCTGCAGTTTTCTGCAATACTCTCTATTACATGTATTGAACGCCCTGGGTTTCGTTCCCATATATGATTATTCTCCACGCTGCCGCGTAACGCAACTGTTGTGCAGAGACTGGGAGCCAACAACGGACGCTAATGTTCAGTTATGTTTCACTTCTTCCTCCTGGCAGACGTCCTCTTCCTCGACGCTCGCCACTGACTGTGGCGTTCTTCAAAAATCAAATCTACGCCCGTGAAACGCACAAGGTGATGAAACGTGTGGAATGAATGTCTAAATTTTATGAGGACATGCTCTCTGAAAATATTGCTTCGATAAGAACATACCCCCCATAGTAATTCCATCTTTTCTTGTATGAAGTAACTTTTCACATATTTTTCGGCTAAACCATGTGAACTAAATGTAATTCGCCTATTTCTCGAAACGTCGCATTTCATCGGGCATAAAACATTTTGAAGCGAAAACTATGAAATTCAAATTAACAACACCAGACTTGTGCTTTTTCCCAGAATCATCCAGTCACCGCCTAATTCTTCGTCTCTACCTCCGTCTCATCGAAAAGTTACCCACCCTCAATGCGTGGTACCCCGGTCCCATCCATCTCACCCATTCCCCACAGCGACGCTGATCAAATCCATCAGCACTGTCCCTATCGAACTTCATCCGGAAATCTCTTTTGGTTGCAAGACAAACGTCGTTCACCGCACTGTCCGGCGATATCAGCATTGCCCAACCTTATCTCAAGACGTACGTCGGTGACAGGTAGCATTGCCCAAACTCATCGCAAGACGTACGTTGTTGATAGGGAGCGTCGAAATTGAACAGGCATGGCCCACGGAAGCAAGTTTCTGAAAGAAGACGCGACAAGAATTTCACTGAAACGAGCATGGCGAACTTTAACGGACTTCAGTAATTAGCTCGGATCGTTCGTCCAATTGACAAGGCGACTACGGCAATCCGTGCGGCACAGAGGCAGAATCTAACAGAGCAGCTTGCACTCTAATAAGAAGCAAGAAGAAGAGGGCGAATCTCAACTTCGGCAAGTATTTCAAGCCAACCGTTCGGTGCCCGGAGCTCATTTAAGGAAGACTCCCCATCAACTTATGTATTCTGTACGACATCCGGAGTTCCGCAGAGGACATTGACACGATTCGGACGACTTATGGAGAACATGAACATCGCCGAACAAGTGGAAAAAATTGTCAAGCACATTCTCCGGTGCGTGACAATCAAAGAGATGGAGGGAAGATGAACACAACGGAGCCTTTCCATGATTTCCGTCCATTTGCACAGGTAGAAAACCACGGACATGGCGAGGGAAGGCATGATCCAAACATACAGAAGGATGCAGTCAGGTAACATGAACCAAGCGATTTACTCGACTATGTCCACGCTGTTGCCGACGGAGGTCCGCCGCCGCCAAATGAAAATATGATGTATTGGGCCGAGGATGCCTGATACGCGGAAACCCTTGTGCGTCACGGTCTTGACTGCGATGGAAAAAATAGTTCTGACCTGGACTTCTCAAGTAACGGCCCAACAAGCGATTCCTGGAATCCTATTTACATCGCCGAGAAGGATATGCGAGCGCTGTTGACGTCGGACCGGATGTTTTCATACATGTGCGTCGCTTCCAATAAGTACTTTGCTGCAGGACAGTGCGCTATCCTGAGTAAGAAAATCAATACAGCAAACAAATACGTGCTTCTCCCACCTTACAAGATATTGCAAACTTCGCTGTGGCCGTACCTAATCAACGAGTGCTTCCCGAGGTCGAATATGTTCCATGTTCGTGAAATACTTCGCAGACCAAATCGAGGTTTGCACCCTCTCATTACCTCTAAAAATGCAGGAAGGAGGCACAGAATGGACTACGTAAAGTTATTGCTGCCTTCTGAATGGGCAACGCTTGATGTCGCATGCCCTGATTTCTACACAGCGTCTACAACAATCCACATGAAGGTGATAAGGATTTTCTCAAAATAGAAGGAACTCCTATTGTGCAGAAAAGGGCGTACGCCTTGGGGACATGCAAGACCCTTTGCGCTTCTTTCAATAATACGATCTGACCCTGCCGAGAGGCAGACACAGTGAGAATACCTTCTATTTCTGTACCATACATGGGCGGAGGATTCAACTGTGTCACTGAAGGATCGCCAGTAATCCGGTCCTCCGACGCAATTAATTCTAGGAAATTGATGATTGGCGGGGTTATAAGTGGTTCTTGGGTAGTCGGTTTTTCAAATGGCACAAATTATTCAGAGCCCCTTGTGTCATGGTCTGAAGACGAACGTGCTGTTTTCCGATATTTGTTCAACTCACCGCAAAGACAAGTATTACTTTCAGGCGAACGAAAGTTTTTGCCGTCCGGCCGATCCCTCCAATAACGTTCGATATATAACGCGATGGATCCGAACGCTGCCAGAACCACCACCGGGGATGTATGTGTATTTCTCCGACCTGTCAACGGATTGCGCCGGCCTCCGTTCTTATGTGTCATGATCGCATCCGTCGTACGACAAGGCAATGTAAAATAATCTGAGCGACTGATGTGGATGCGACCATCATCGGAACACTGCGCAATGGCAAAGAAATTCGGTGAGGTCAGCGTATATGAATTACCACTGTGTGAAAAAGGTGAAAGAAATACTCCTGATATATGGATTGACACCAGAAAAGGAACATGATTTATCAAGAAGACGGAGGGAGATATCTTGTGTATCTATTGGCAATATAATTTGAAGGATTTAAGCAGTTCGAATCTCTGGCCGACAATAGGTCGGTGCAAGGTTGTTATTTGATGCCCCTTGGACTCTTCGTCAAAAGTCGAAAGCATTCGGATTTCGCCCACCTTTTTACCATAAGCCCGCATTGACAGGACTATTATGAAGACATGAACTACTCGTATCCGACCTCGTCCACTTTTCAAGGGCAAGGGGTCTTGTTTCCCGCCTCGTGGCACAAGACTGGGATGCCAGGCCCGGGGCTGAAGAGGGGGCCGACGTGTTCAGGAGCGAAGTTCCTTTCGGCGCCGAATAGAGCGCATGTTCTCTTTCAAAAAATCGAAAACCAAAAAACCAAAAATCAAAAAATCAAAAAATCAAAAAATCAAAAATCAAAACTCAAAAATCAAAACTCAAAAATCAAAAATCAAAAAAGGTTTCCTCTTTCCGTAATCTTTGTCGTATACTTTAGATCTTCTGTCTATATTCGTGTTTTGTAGATTTTGGTACTACTCGTTAAAAATTAATATCACTCGACTGACTCGGACACGTGCAGTTAGTTTTCTATCATTTCGTCAAATTGCTTGATCGTTCACTTAGTCCGTGCAGCAGAATGAATTCTTATCAAATTCCTTTTAGTATGTGCGTGTAATGTATGGTTACCAGTTATTACCATATATTTTCCATATAGTGTGCCCTAAGGTAGTCGCTCTGAGACACGTGTAGTTTATTTGTTTTCCTGTATAAGCCGCGCTCCGTCTTATAACGCGAGCGCACAATAAATGACAATTTACCTTCCTCTCTTCGTTCCGCGTGCTGAAGCGCCGTGCGTCCGTTGAACCTCCCTGTTTCCCGTCCCAGAGCATCTAGTAAGTGTGCTCTGGTGACTCCAGTTGTTCCCCTTCTGAGCCCATCGTGTTCCCTCGTCCCCCTTCTGCGACCGTCGTTCGCCACCTCGTCCCCCTCTGCGACCGTCGTTCGCCACCGTCCCCCGTTTTGCGCCCGTCGTGCGCCTACGTGCCCTTCAGAGCCTGTTGTGCTCCACCCGTCCTACTTCTGCGACTATCGTTCGCTACCCCGTCTCACGTGCCTCTTTCCGCGCCCGTCGTGCGCACGTTCGCCCTCGGCCCCCGTCTCTACTTTCCCCGTGCTACCGTCCCGTCCGAGCTGTCCTACAGGCCTTACAACCCTGTACGAACGACTCCTCAGTCGTCTTTTATTAGCTTTCGAGCTATTGCTTCTATCCGCTACGCTACTGTAGTAGGTTTTCCAACAGACTCTAGCAGTCTTCAGATAAAACGGCCTAGGACAACAGATTTTAGGACTTCTTTTTATACGTAGCCAGACTTGTTCTACTACAGTCCGTTTTGAGGTTAGTACAGTACGCGTCTCAACCAATTACGACAGAAGCCACAGTAAGCAGACGATGGATGCAACTTTTTTATCCGTTGAGAAACTCCACTTTTGAAATTGACATGTGCCACGGCCACCCAGGCAGTCAGCCGTATGTGCGCGTGCCAATAAAAACAGCCTCCCACACGTCCAGCTACACGTACAGTAGAACCAAAATTAATGCTGTGCTTCTTCCAATTTTTTGTGTCGCTTTCAATGAAAATTTTCGGACGGAAGTAAAGTGAATGCTCATATGTTTGGTGCGGTGGTAAACTTGCGGTGGTAGTATGTACATGCACCGAGCAACACGCTTTAATACGAACGCTGCACCGACTTGTGCGAATATAACTCGAAGATTCCAAAATATACCACAATCTTTCTGACCTGGTGGAATTCTCGCGTGTTTCAAAATTCTTCTGGTACATTCTTAAAATGTTTCTCGGATTACTGCATATAAAGGAGTTCGTGATTTTGTTGAATACCAGAAAATGTAGCAAAATTGAGTGTGGCGAAGGTGTCTCAGTATGAGTCCTGCTCATAGTATAAATCAGTTTTTGGAGTGTACTTATCAGTGAAAGATTTTTCGCTCTCAAAATTGAAACTGTTGCGTATATGTGGGCACATTTATAAAACTTCACACAATGTAGATTGTGGGTAGATTGGCTTTGGTGTACGAATGATTTGAAACCAACGACCATTTCTGCGGTTACTAAGACCATGTAACGATGCAAGAATGTGGGTAGAACAGTTTTGCCAAATGTAGTGTTGGAATGTGGCCGCCAAATGCCGAACAAGATGCAGTCGCCCATTCCGTGCGCTAATACAGATTTTCTACACACACGAAACACATTTACAACACCGTCGCGCCCTCGAATCGTCTTGACATAAACCATCATTGCCTATTAATTTGGGCGGTGGTGGTATACAACTTTTCGGAGGTTATACACTATTTAGTAGTTGATTTGATTTAGACGTTTATGGGGCTGAGAATACTAATTTTTATCGCTCAGATTACCAGGTCAATAGTATCTGAAACCTAAAGGGATCCAAGTGTCAAGAACAGCCAAAACGAAAACGAAACCTGATCACATCCTAGAAATTCACAGCCTTTGACTCTACATTAATACGACAGAGAACCGCAGGTTTGAATAAATTTATTACCTGAAAGGACAAGGAACAGAGTAACTCACATAACATAATATACCGAGTCGCTTTGGTATACATTATGAGTACAACGCTTTCAACGCATTTTATTATTATTATTATTGTTGATTGTCTGAGTAATAACGCAAAACGTAGTGCAACATATCAAACTGGTGAATGACTTTCAATTTTTAAAGATATAAAGTACTGGATGACATTCGATCTAGGTAGAGAGAGCTATTGTGAAAAGAGCTATGTGACTGAATCTTGCCTTGATAACTAATATGTTATGCTCGAATATGAACATGCGAGGGTTTGCACGGGTGGGGAGAAAGGAGATGATGAACTCTGCGTGTTTTCTCTCTTTTCCTATCGTCCAACTTCCTACCTGTCATTGTAATGATAAATAAAGAGGTTCAAATTTCAGTTTCGTGATTTTCATGGAAAAGAGCGACGGTACCCAAATATTACACTGTTGTGTAGAAACATTATCGTAGTGCTGTGGCTTGACCGGCAAGAAAGGATTCTCATGTGTTTGACAGCTGATTTAGTGCAGACCGTTTCTGCGCACGACAAAGTTTCGTGCGCAGAAACGCCCCACATCGGGGGAACGGTACCGAATAATTACTTCAACTCAAACATATAATTTCGTAATGTATGTACACAATACATGTAGCCGGGCATATCGATTAGACGAAGGATCGCTATTTTCTTGGACCCTTTCATGCTGTGTGGTAAAGTGGTAAAATGAAAACGATATCCGTTTTGATTCTAGCCAAATTTTTACATGGAACTGCCTGATATTACAGTTATAGACTTGGGAGAGGGATGCGTGCACCTATCCGCGCTGGCACTCCTGTGATGAGACAGGAGTGAGACTTCGTCGTCGTCCATGCCGAAACGGCGGGGAGGACGAATATTTTGTCGTAGAGGATACGACATGGAACATATATGTCGTCGTAATGTGCAACATATATTGCACCCATATACTATTAATTGCGAAATGAATTAAATTCTTTCTACTACAGAATCCATTCCGCAGAGCCCGAAAATCCAAACGAAAGATCCTTTTCCCGCAAGCCGCGCTTCCGAACCCATTTTCCTGCTTTGGCAAGTGCGCTCGGCCTTGCATCCTGTCATTTCGCCCTATTGGTGTTGCAGTAATCGTCGCATTACAACTGTCGGTCGTGGCGCACATGGGCATATTGATCAGGCGCCGCGGGAGCCAGTGATTCTCACCGTCACGTGCCAAACGCCGTGGATTCATCCCGCTACTTTGCCTAAACCTCTCCTTTTTTTCCCACGAGCTCGGGAACGTGGTCAACGCGTGCCGATGGTGGTAAAGCGGCGAAGGTGCCCTTTTTTTAGGTGTGGCAGCACTTGTAAACTTTCCGACTAACGTATGCTGGTCCGGTTAAACACCTGCCCAATAAAGCAACAACCAAACTCGTCGTTCGTAGTCAGCGATTCTCGCTACCGATCTGGCTGAAAGAGGTCGACCCCCTCCGTCGCCCCGTCACCGGACCTCTCCGTTCCCAAAGAAGCACTGTCATCCTACAGCCACGGGCTCTGGCTTCTTAACACCAAATTTCGTGCTTTTACCCTTGAAGAGAAATAGTTCTCCACTGACCAGGACAAAAGAATAAAATAATCACGTTCCATTGAAGCACATTCGCATTAACTACACACACCGCCCTTTCTTCTGAAAAAAGTCTTAGCACGGCGTTCCTTTCTCTCTCACTGCCAATTACGCTCCCTCCGTCCGTCAAAGTACTGTCGGAAATCACAGAATAAAAAGAAAGAAAATATTAATTTTGTGTTTGATGATACTTTTTTCATTATTTGCATCAAACTGTTGGTTTTTTATATATCTCTCTCTTTCAAGTAAAACTTTGTGGTTTGAAATCTTCTTTCAGCAACTTTTTTATTTCTTGCACGGCAGAATATTTATTATCCTACACAACCCTCGCGGAACCATGTCATCCTTGTAAGACAATATTTGTATCGCAGTTTATTCGCAATAAGAGGGTAACTGTATCGCGTTGTATCCTTACGTAACACAGTCGGCTTCTTTTTTTATGTATCGTACAAACAATTCCACGTGCCCGTTACCGCATTTCCGTGCAGACAGACGCCTTATACATGCAGTATCTGAATATTCCTTGCGATTTCGAAATATTTTTCAGCTCGCAACCGACTACTTGCTGTGGTACCGGAACCTATTCTATTCAATCTCCGATAAAAACAGCGCCACAGCCCTTCATGCCCCACACCGCACCCTCACCACACCTCCACCGGGACCAGCCTTCAAACGGCGCACTTTGAGCTCTTCCCCTTGAAAAGCACTATTTGTGCCCTAGCCGGTACAAAAAATCACATTTCATTCAAGCAGTTTCGCCTGAACTACACATCTATATCTATATCTCCTCGACAAAAGCATGGTATTCTTCTCGCCTTCTGCTTCCCACATTCCTTGGCTGTGCATTTATTCCTCCGTTTTCGCCCACCACCGCGTCCCTGCGTCCCTCACCCTCCGCCAAGAATCAAATCGCGGAACCCCATCGAAGAGGTGACAGCTCGGTCGCAACATCCGGCGTCCAACCCCATATCCTTCGGACTCTCCGCCAGTCGACCACCGCCTCGTCCGCGCTGGGCCACCCCGCCGGAACCAGCACCGCGTCAAATAAGATGCATCAGCACTGCAGCCAGGAGATCACATCTGCCACCTTGTGCACCGTCCAAGAGGGGGGGGTACGAGCCTTGGACGCACGCAGACGGCTCTTTACCTCACATGGGAGAATTTCTGTACGTGTGGTCACACAGGCAGACGTGTATGAATGTAGAAGTAGAGTATAGATGTATGTTCCGTAGATGTAGAGTATAGATTCATGTTCCGTAGATGTAGAGTATAGATTCATGTTCCGTAGATGTAGAGTATAGATGCATGTTCCGTAGATGTAGAGTCGGGGTATGATCACATCTGCATATAGTACCGGAAAAATATGTATCGAGAATAATGAAGAAATCATACTCCGAAGGACACAATGAAATAGTGCGAAGACCAGTAGTAATAGATCGTTATGACGCATAATGAAATCATACGTCGTACCATTGTTTAACTGCGAATTAATTTAATTACAAATAAATAGTTAAAGCTATGATCAACCAGAACATTACTCAAGTTGAAATTGACCTGTGTGAGGGATAATTTAAGGTCAAAAATAAACCATGATATATTCCATGTTTTAAAGATGATTTCTCTTATTATTATCTCATGGTACGACGCATGATTTATGGATGCATGCGTGTATTTTTACTTCGTGAATATATCACGGAACGTTTTGGTCAAGAAGCAGAGGATGGGTAAGGCAAATACGGTTTGCCCAAAAGCGTGGTATTAACCATGTTAAAATCACAGTTCAAAACATTCTTTAATCATGCGGGAAATCACGGCTTACAAACAGGGTCGACCATGTCAAGGGCCTAAAAAGGGCCATGTATGATGATATTGTAAATTAGGTTCATGGTTAACGCATTACGATTTATTTAGACGTCATAAAAATGAACATATTATGGGATTTCGTATAAAATAGTCATGAAAAACTCCCTGATTTATGAGTAGACGTGCCTCTGCAGTTAGGTGGATAGCACGGTTCTGCTGGCCCGACCACGTGCGCAAGCAGGAAGAGCAGGTCTTGCCTCGACTTGGTGAGGGGATGTTTTTGTGAAAACCCGAGCGGGGGAGATACACGGTACCGCAGGGACACGATTATGTACGCGATGTGTAGCCAAGGTTGCATCATCGTGCGGGTCTTGGGAGAGCGAGTTGCGCCTTGTGGAACGACGAAGATTGGAATGCGGAAGTGGATAGGCTGGAATTCACTACGTGTGTATCGTCTATTCGTGCGTTCTGGGTGGTCCGATGGTAAGTCGCTCGGACAGGCGCGACATAACTGGAGCATGGGAACGCTGAAACACGAATTTGGTGATGGTTTTCCGTTTGCGTGACGGTTAGGGAGGACGTTGCGCCTTGAGGTGCGACATGATTGTGTCGCTACACGCTCGTGGGCTGGCCGCGAGCTGCGGGGCGACAACGTCGAAGGCGCCACTTCTCCATTATTTGCCGGAGTAGGAGTTAATGCGAGGCCGCAACGGGGCGAGGAAAGTCGTGCCTGTGGCGCGACGAGGTCGGGGAGAGAGGCAGTGGGCGTCGTGGTTTGCAAATGGCTGGGTGGTTGGTCTGTTGAGATCGGATGCGCCGGCTTGTGCAGAGCTTCTGGGAGGAGGGCTTCCTTCAGGTGAGACGTACCGCAGAGTCCGGTACGAGTCGGGCTTAGTGTATGAGCTTGTGCATGATTTGTTTTCACTCGAATAGAGTGGGCGAAAGCACCGGAAGTCGCGCCTCAGGCTCTACAGGATGAGGGGTGGTGCAGTTAGTGGACAGAAAAGGAGAGGGGGACAGATCTTATTTACCGTCAAAATCCGACGAGGGCTGGCTGATTTGGCACAAGGTGCGCCGAGGCAAACCAAGTGTAGACTCGGCCGAAAGTGGATTGATGTCGCCTGAAGTAAATGAGCGTGGCCTGCCGCACCCGGCCAGTGACGGAGGCCAAACCGACTCCAATTCCTATAGCCTTACACATGACGCACCATGCGCTCCGTGGGCCGTTTCTAGCTGCAGGCGCAACTCGTATCTCCTGCGGTGCGTTGGTCGGCACTCATTCTCGATCGGGTCAGCCCAACCGAGCTCGAAAATGCATCCTCGTACCTCGACGCCTGCGGCGCCTGTTCCGGTCCGACACACCTCACCATACACATCTTTAACGCTCTTGCTTCAACAAAAAACGGCCTGTACCCCACAGTGAAGGGAACTGCGCGCCTCAAAAGCGCTACTCCAAGCCATTCATCACGCGAGGCAACACACACCGAAATTTCCACGCCTGAACGGCATTCTACACAACCGCTACACCTTGCAACAATAGGCGCCTCAGGCGTCTGTTACCTGCAGCCCGTGCGGTGTGGAGTAGGGAAGATGGAGAGGGAGGGATCCGAGAAGAAGGGAAACGTTGCGTTTCGAGTTGTGACTTTCGGTTCAACATCGTCGTCGACGATCAATTTCAATTAAAAATTCCGAAATGGAAGTCAGTTTCACACCACAAAGAAATCACCGTATTAAACCGCGTAAACTGCCTTGTGTGCTCTGGTCGAGAGGAACTGCGCGCTGAAGAACTCCAAACTTTCTCGGACTGGCGCACCTGCCTTGCGAACCTCTGAAGCGACAGTGCCGCATGAAAATCACACACCCAAATCTCACGCTGCTCTTCCCGTCGCGGAACTCACGCTGCGAAGGCGTCTGTTCACAACCTCCTAAAAACCACTCAAATTCGGGAAATAAATCTCGTCGCGCTAGATGCGCGATTCGAGCCAAGCCCCTTCATTCATGGAAACTGCAGAAATCATTGCTCCTCGTCGCGAACCCGACGTGCCGGGTTTTCAACCAGGCGCCGAAGGCTCCTGTTTCTCACAAGACCCGGGCACCGTATTCTCTCTCGATTTTGGCATTGAAAGCACAGTAGAACATACAATTTTCACTGCGTGCCCTCGATTTATATCAGAAACAGGGCTCCGAATTTTTCAAACCCCAAAATGTATCGCCCTGTGGAAAGTCACGCCGAAAGTGCGACCAAGGGCTTACAGAAGGAGCAGAACCGGTCTGCAAGAGCCTGTGGTTGAGGCGATTAACTTTTGTCGAAGGCATGAGTACAGGGCTGCTTGACTTTGAAAGGAAATCTTGTGCTTACTGTTGAGGTTACCATTTTGGTGGCTATGTACTCTAGAAGAAGGCGGCCCAAAGAATTTGATTCTGTATTGCAGCCCATAGTGCTCGCACCTTAATTCATGCCTGTTCGTGAGCAGCTCCCATTTTTTGAAGTTATGTATTTAGATAATGATGTCAATTACCAGGGGTCAATCCATCGTTTACGTATCTTCGTAGCGATCGGTGTGTTTTTGGATAAATTTTGCGTTCACGGCGGTGTCTTTGCTTCAACTATCGGCACCTGAAGTGTGGAGCTCATTTGGGAACCGAAAAGTGAGCGAGCCTGTAACACTACTTCGCGGAATAATTTTTGCACCCTTCGCGCTTGTATATGCAACTTCCGAACACACCAAACTGACTGACACGTGATGACTGATAAAAAAATGCTAGATGACTGATTATTGATGATTGATGATTTAGAATTGATTATTTATAAGCCCTTGTTGTTTATTCTTCAGTCTGGTGGATGCCATATATCGCAAAAAATGTCGGGCCAAAGGTGTTAATACTATGGTCAATGATCCTCTGTGTATAAAAAAAGGAAAGCAAGAAGGGAAAAATGAAAATGGTTCGAAACAAAACGCTAGTACACGGGCGATCAAACTGACAACTGAACCGAAGGGGTGTGATTGCTTTCCAAGATACGGTGGCAGAGATATTCTCGAGGTGAACGACGGTTCGCAAACTGAAGCTGCATGTGAGTCTTCTGAACAAGGTGGCGGACGTCCTAAAGGTGGAGAAGTCGAACAAATTTACGGAAGCGGTGAAATCGCACATGACAAATATAATGCAGACCCCGAACCGTGAAGCCAGTATACCTTAGAACGTCATACACGTTAAAAGTTAAAAGCGCAATCCAATTCACGCGAAAAAACCGCAGGACTGCGAAATGGACGGCAAGACCAAGTTAGTCACTTATCCAAACCGTATGCTCATTGGCCTCGAAGAGTTTTTTCAGTGATAGGGAAGTGCGGTGACGCATCGTTGATTAAGCGTCTGGTTGTTCGTGGTGATCAGGCAGGATAAAGAGTAGCTCGAAACTAGTCCAAGAAACCAAGATACATTACAACAATTACGAGATGTAGTCTATAAATTAGGAGGACTCTTACTAGAACCACATAGAAAATTGTTAAAATATCAAGATTTCCCAGAAAAATATTTGGTTTTCTAGCCAAGATACCCGGAAATTCTTCATACCATTTTTGGATTTTTTAATGGTATACAAGGCTAACGATGTAAGAATCCCCAAATTCGTACATACTTTTTAGAAACAATTACATAAATATTTTCTCTTTTGTAGTATTACCGATATTTCAATATCGAGAGAAGTGAAATTTTTAATTTTTCCAGGGTATCTTAAAACAATTGCCGGATATTGACTTATAAATCATTGTATTGTATTAAAACTTACGAAATTGCTTGAAAAATTAGGTAGAATGTTACAAAAAATCTTGGGTATGGTTCAAAAATATCAGTTATTTTTAGAACGGAAGTAGAAAATTTACTAGAGTTCTGCCGAACTCTTCTGGTGTCTGGATCGTTAAATACCCGGGCATTTTACCCACTCTTGGGTATCCTAATCGCTTCAATTTTTGGCTATGGCATTTCAGAACATCGTTTCATACAGATGATTTCGTCAATAAGATACCTGAGCATTTTACAAAAATTAACATGCAGTGTACCGCAGGTAGTTGAATTTTGGATGCGTCAAGAGGGAAAAATCAACGCACGAGGCAGAATGCCGACGCGCGGCAGCCAAAAGAGCAAAGTAACGCGAGACCGATTCTTCGGGGAAAACTTGACAAGGGACCCATGGCGCGGAGTATCCATCCCAATCCAACTGATATCTGTGGAGTCTTCCTTCAATGAGAGCAACTCAAATATGCCCTAAAAAGTGCCAAGATTTGCCTTCCAGCTGCTTGTAGACTACATCATGCGGCGTTGCAGCAAGGTAGACTTCATACGTAGGGCGAAAAACGACAAATTAAAAGGAGCAAGATTGAGGCGGTTCATTCTGACGTGTTTTGTAACATTGTTGGTTTGAATAAGGGCGGGAGTTTCGTCGTAATTTACTGAGAGGACGCGTAACGCGCCGATTTATTGGCGGGAAAACCTGTCCCTCTTTTTGGCTTCGTTGTTGGTGTTGAGATAGGCCGTGTGTTTCACCTTCAGTTTCCGTAATGGTCGGAGGCGCTCGTCGAAGTCCGCCTTGAAATTCCTTTGGGCCTACTTGAAAATTGCATGTGCTTTTCCAATGGCAACACGCAACCGTGCCACATAATCCCTACGATCAATTGTAACTCCAAAATTATTTTTGGAACGAAGTGATGTTTGTTTGATCGTGAAGTCGGGTGGCAGACACAAGAGGACAATGTCAAAGAACTTCGCTTTGATGGGTCTTTGGATCGCGATTTTTACGCATAGCACAATGCTCGCGCAAACGCGCACCAATCCGCCGAATAATAATCAACGTAACAACGCATCAACGCCGTCAAAGACCAGTTGAAGCGTTCAGCTTTACGGTTGGTCTGCGCGTGATAAATCGTTTTGAATGTGTTGAGGACCTCTATTTGCTGGAAAAAAACGTTCTAAGAAGCCCGATACAAACTGCTACCCATTTTAAGAAAATGTTTATTGATGTGAGCCACAATTGAACGCCCAATTATTGACAAAGGCAACCAAGATTTCTGAAGAATTGATCTTCTTGACGGGTATAACTTGGGTCACCTTGGAGAACCGATCCATGCTGACGAAAATGAAGAGGAAACCCGTCTTGCTCTTTTTAAGAGGCCTAAGGATTTAGACGGAACTTTCTACAATCGATGCTACGCAGGGAACAGCCGCATATTTTTCAATTGCTTCAACAAATTGGATGTAGTTTTTCGCACACGAAACGAATTTGCGAACGGTCGTGATAACATCAGCTGAAATTTGGGGCCATATTAACAAGCACCGCAACTGATTTTGAAGCGAGTCTGCCCATGGTGTCCCGTTAGCTTTCAGTAATGCGCCAACCGCATCACATGATGGCAAAAGGAAGCAGGCAGGAAGACCTAGGTAAGATGGCGCTATGTGAGATGTAAACTAAAAGGAACGCCTTCTTCGTCCTGGAAGAAGTGAATTTTCTTTTGGCGGATCTGAGTGCTGAGAACAGACTGGAAAAAATCGTCCGAGCGCGGCTTATTGATAATTTCCGAGCGTAGAAAGGTAGCACGTAAGGGCTCGTCTCCAGCATCGTCACGAAGTTCGCCATCAGAATCAATTTTTCCTGCAACTGTAGCGTCTTCTTCACCAGCGATCATGTCGCGTTAGTAAGCTTCATCGAAGATAGATTCTTCAGGCAATAACATGAAAGTGGTTTCTTCCCAGATGTGGTACCCTTGCCGCTGCAGAAGACAGGGTCGAACTAGTGGCTTCGCCATAGCTGGCTCGCCTTTTACTTGTTTCATGCGCCTGTCAGGGAGACAATGGGTAGCGGCAGTTCGGGACGTGGGGGCCGTCGCATACTCGGTTAAGGGAATGTGGTTCGACAAAGTCCGGTGCGTGCAGTTGGGCGTCTTCTGGAAATGAGTTGCTTGCTGCTGCCTTCCAGTGATCGGATTGAACATTGCATCCACATCCTCCAATCTCTCGCAAAAATTGGCTATCTCCTCATTAAATTCGCCATCCTTCGTTTTCGTGGGACCTGGGAGCCTGGAAAGAGCGTCTCGGACCTGGTTTTTGAGATCCTGAAATTACATGATCTCATTGTTAAACTTCGTGAGTCGGGGTAGCCAACGCATGAGCCTTCCTGACGGATATTTTAACTTGAGATTCCATTTTACGGTAGCATGATCCGTGCGGAACATGAACTCGGTACCCTCATTAAATGGACGCAACGTCAAGATCGCTCAGAAAACACCGTAGCACTCACGTTCTTTCGCGGAATAGTTGCACTGCTCCTTATTCATGGTCTTTAAATATTACTTAACCGTTGCCCAATTTTTGCGCGTGTATGTATCTTTCTGTTCAAGGTGGACAACGCCGATGGCGTAGCTGCTGGAATCTTAATCGATCATGTAGGGGCGAACAAGAACCGGGAGAGATAACACAAGAGGCTCTTCAAATCTTCCTTCAACTTCACGAAGCCTTCGAGCTGATCTAACGTCAGTTCGTGCGGGTCGTCCCAGTTGATTCCACTATTCGTTTTCTATATATCCGTCAACTGGATGGATATACTTTGGAATCCCTTCATGAAGCGACGGTACACATTGCAAGCACGAAGGATTATCTTCGTCTGGATCAGAATATCGCTGAATGTAGCTTTACGCACGACCTTGACGGAATTAGCATATGGATACTCACTCAATGTACCTGGACGGATGCGGGACCCGAAGTACTTTACTTAGTCCTGGAAGAAGAAAACTTTTAGAGCTTAACATTGATTCCGGCGTAGAATAGCATGAAAAGGCTGTGTTACATGTGCTCAATGTGTCCCTAGTGGTTTTAGAAGAACACGATGATGAAATCGATTTAATAAAGGCACATATTACACCTCACTCTGGAGAGCACGATGGTTAGAGCTCGCTGTATAGAGGACAGAGCGTTCTGCAAACCAAAGAGCATTTGAAGGTATCGGTAGGTACCCCTGCGGCTTGTGAACTTCGCCTTTTCTTTATCCTCTTCCGAAAGCGGAACCTGCCAATACTCGCAGAGAGCACTCAGAACTTGAAGTTTTTCTCATTGCTTAGAAGATCAATGCAGTCATACTTGCGAGCCAATGGGTACGTGTTTTCTGGAACGTTCGCAACATACAGCAGTCTGAAGTCGACAAAAAGCTCTGCGTTCCGTCTTTCTTCGGTCAAAACAGCACCGGACAGGAAAATGCCGTCTGTGTCAACTCAATCAAATCTGCCGCCAGCTTTTACTCGATATTTCCAGAATTTTACGGCTGCATGCGGGCGGGGCTGTTACCTGCTTCATTTTAACCCGATTCTAGATGGCATTTATCCTTCCCGACCCTCTAACACGGACGCGTGCGTGTCCAGCATCTTCATGAAGCGCTTCCGCAGGGCCAGCTCCACAAGATGGTCCAAATAGATCTGAACCGTCCAAAATTTCTTCACATCAGGACGCGCCTCAGCTGGTAAGATTTCTTGGACATCATCGTTCATCTGCTTATCCTTTACTGCTTCCGGTGTTATTTTCTCTTTCAGTGGAGGGTTCTAATCAGGTTGAAGTTTTACCGTGGTTAGAATCCAATATCTATCCTGTAAAATATCGTCTATGTCTTCTCCAGCCATCATAAGGACCTCTGCGACAACCGCATGAGCCTCAATTACGGAGGAGAGAGCGTAATCCATCACTGCCTTGACATGTACTGCCTCCTCCATTACCTTTCCTTGGGAATAGTCTGGGCCAACCAGTACGCATAAGGAATCAATTACATGCAACAGGCAGCGTTCTTTCGCTGCATTTTTGTCCAGATTGACCAAACCAAGAGGCTATCGCGACGCATAGGCCAGAAATATGCCCTTGAGAAGTAGACGTTCCTTGGAGGTGAGATTTTGCGTGAGAATCCTGATTAGCTTATCCGCTGAAAAATCGTGCACCGAGTTCATGAAACGAACGCCGTAGCGCTACAAGACTTCATGCTTCAGCTCGGTCACTACTAGCTTTTGAAAATTTTTCGTAAACTTTGACTGCCACTTGGTGCATGCCAGTAGATGCAGCAGTCGGCATATTCGGATTCGTTTCAGATTTTAAGACTTGCCACCCGTGCTGACAGTGTCACCGCTAGAAACTTCTTGCACTCAAAGATACGAGTTGTATTCTCCAACCAAGGTTTTGATGCGGTTCCATGGCCAATGATGAGGAGTTTTCCCTTTTGAATTTGACCTTCCCTTTGATGTACTGAATGGCAGCGACCTGGTGATTTTTGAAATGGGTCCCCAACACGACAGGGACCGCCAAGTAGTTGAAAAATATGAAGGTCACATGATATATTGTATCGCATAAGCGTACCATACGGAGGACCTCTTGCGTCACTTTTAATGCATTGCAACTTGCATCACCAAATTGGGAAGGTTTTCGTCCGCAATTATCACTGTTGTACATCCCTCGGGGAGGGAGCTACGCCTTATTAATTCGTACCCGGCTCATGTGTCGATGAAAAACGGCACGGGAACCAGCTCTTTCCCCCGGACATAACGGAATTCTGAAGTTCTATGACGAAAAACTTAGATGAAAAGTCTTCGAAGGGCGCATTTATTTCATCTCTTCTTAGATTTTCTAAGTTCCTCTCGGGAATAGGCACAGAATTAAGTCCTAGTTTTCCGATGAATTTACTGAATCAGTCTGGTTTGACGGAGGCGGCTGGTTTTACGCCTTCATGACCACATGAACCTATCCGGTTGATTGAGGATATGCTTGGTTGGATTGAAAGGGAGGGAGATTCCGCCTCTGAAAATGAATACAACGTCCACCACCACCACCACCACCAGCACGTCTACCACCGTTGTATCAGTACGGATTCATGGGACGAGGACCGGGCTCAAGACCAGAGGTTTTTATCGAATGCAACTATTGCTGGTACCAATACTTCATCATATTTTAGCCTCTATCTGGTGAAGGTATTACTTATACGCGAAGTAGATGCGCATAGAAGGAGAGAAAAGGCGACACGTGAATGTTATGTGGCCACTATCGCGACAGCTCTAGCAGTTCAACTGCCATTAGTCTCTCGGAATGAACGTCCGAACCACCTGCATCTGGGCCCCAGTAAGACCTGGAACATTTTCAAAGTCGCGCGTCACGTCACGGTTCTCCGATCTCATCTCTCGTATCGCCTTCTAGATCTTCTTGTCGATAAGGACCGGAATATCCCCAATAAGGAAGGCCGTCTCAAACACTTTCGTGGGTTACATCACCGCTTCCTGCTGGTCAGCGCATGTAAAAGACCGGAATTATGCATCCGAATTCATGCTGGGAGCAACATGTATCATCATGGTCGGGTTACTCACCGTACGAAGCTGGTTTTTTCCGGCAGATCGGTAAAAGCTTGGGATGGCAGCGCCTTTTTGGGCCCTCTGAGATCCACTTTAGGACAAAGACGAACATAATATTCCGCTCCTCCGGGCGCATTTACTTTTTCTGTCACTAAACGCTCAAAGGAGTGGCATCATGGGTACCAAGAAAGAAGTTGTAAAAGAGTTTGGGAGGGATGAAGAATGGGCGCACGTGCGCGCAGCATTTATAACGCGCTAGGAAAATGCCAACTAATTCTCGTCATCCATCTGGGCCGTGCGGGTCACCTTATCGTGGGCCTTCTGAAACAATGAATGGTTCAGATAGCTTTGAAGGATAATGTGAATAAAGTGGGGCATTATGGCAGCCATCCCAATACTCTCAAATTGAATACAAAGAGACCTCGGTCTGATAGGCCAACTTGGCGTCTACGTCCAGTGAATATGTTCGCATACGCATCGCCACTACTTCTCACGTTTTGAAGGCGTTTAGAGCTTTCTTGAACATCGTCAGGGTTTGGAGGAATTCGATCGGATTGGAACCTTAAAACCTCCCGAGAGTCATTTACAGGCCGTCGATCCGCTTTTCCTCAGATAATACAAGTGGCTCAGATAATCCTCTCTTGGAATGATCGAAGTGTTTCTGAGACGATATATGTTTTAATTATTCAAATACTGGAAGGAGGCCAACATCGTGTCGAGCGGTTCCAACCCGGGACAACAAAGGCCAATTCCGAGGTCACTAATATCTTCTCTCTGTATCGCAAATTTATGAAGGGGCTCTGGAAGCATCGAAGTCGTGCCGGGTGTAACGGAAAAAACTGGGGCGATATATGTGGTGTATATTGGCGCTGCATGAGAGTGACGCCTTCGGCAAGGGATTGAGTTCACCCGTCACATACTCCATCTGTGGCTTTCTATTTCGGTCCCTAGCAGGCTCGAAGCTCCTTCCCCAAAATTCTGCCGCGATAAAAGTTTTTGGGCCTGACAGGCACATAGCCAGCCAAAAATGGCTGGTAGGCCACCAGCGGAAGATTCGACGGTGGGGGGTTGCAACCACTCCGAACTTAGCAATGTACTTCTCGATTCAACCCCAGTTTAGACTTGATTGCGAGACGACCTGATTTTATTCAGGCGCGTTCGTGTCTTTGGGCACCAACGGACGACTCAGAAGCAGGTGCACGACGGGAGCTTTCTTTCACCTCAACTCGATTGTTATTCATCTAATGTATCATCTCCTATTCCATGGTGGCGTTAGAATGTGTGGAAGCGGCTTTTTCCTTCGCATCTACAACACACATCCGAATCACTTCAATTGTCCTTTCCAGTTTGGAGATGACTTCTTCAAATTATGGAAGGACAGTCGCTAAGTTCACCTCCACATGTTTTTCACCACCAGGTCCCGCATTCGATGGGAACAGGAATGGGTCATTCGCTTTGGATTCATGGACTCCAAGGGGCGGCCGATTTCACAAGTGACCAGAGGGACCGGCACTAGGAGTGGGGGCAGAGCTTTCATATTTCTGCGGCCAGTGGAGGTACCCCTCGCCGTAGATACCATAAAAAGCCGCGCTTTTTGTGCGACGT
This sequence comes from Herpochondria borealis, assembly GCA_032274145.1. Taxonomy (NCBI): domain Eukaryota; phylum Rhodophyta; class Florideophyceae; order Ceramiales; family Ceramiaceae; genus Herpochondria; species Herpochondria borealis. The sequence goes on along the minus strand of JAVCKV010102946.1, from coordinate 11,263 downwards.
AGTGTGTATCATTCTTATATGCAGACCTTATATTTGGTTGGTTCTTCTCATCAATTTTAAAATCAACATTATGTCCAGCGCTTTCAGAAGAATTATCATCATCGTGTCTCGCCTTCGGTGCGGAGTTTCTCTTGTCATCAACAGGCGCCTTTGGGGCCACATAGCCAGTACTGATCATCTCTACTTGGATTTATAGCTGCTGCTAAAGATGCTGGAAATGAATCTGGACGGTTTATTTTTCTTGTCTGAGATAAAGGACATCGTCGGAGAGATAGTCTTCTAGAAGCATTTATAGGTCGGGTGATCAGTGTAGTGAAGCGTGGTAGCTCACTCCCGTCGCGCACACAAAGAGTAAAATCGTGATAAAGCTGAGCGCGGGTGAACGAGCTGTGAAAAAGGGGACGACTGACAGGTTCGGTGTCCTCGCGCGGGTTTTTTGTGTCCAACTCGGAAGAACAACAAACCATCCCAATGTAGACCAAAATCAGAGGAGAAAAGGAAGAAGGAAGAGCCAAGACAGAGAAAAGCTTTACTTTGGTGAAAAGTTTTCTAACATGCTTGATGTAAAACCCTCTCCAATCCCGGCGCCACACAAGCCGCTTAATAGCAGCTGGGGCGATGTCCTTCCATAGCGCCCGGTCGCTTAGTCTACACCACATCAACAGTGCAATGGGCAGTAATTGTTGGCCGAAGATACGAACCGGCGGTCGGTACACCCAGCCCAACCAACCATATTCCTTGGCACCCGAGAGAAGAAGTGGCGAATTAGTGGCCCAATCACGGGACACTACAGTCTGCTTTCACGTATTTCACAGAGTGGCTGACTAGTGGAAAGGTAGCGGGATTTCCCGCTCCGTGGGAGGTGCAAAGTTTCAAGTGTTGTACACCCCCCTGGTGCACGGGCCCCATTTCGCCGTGCTAAATCATTCTTCGTTCCCTTTTCCGTTCATTTTTCAGAAGCGTCCGTGAAATGCCGACATCAGAATCCGGCGGAACAGGCGGCACCGCTGGTAAGCCTCGACCGGAGACGGCTAGATGAAAATATCTATCGGGACGATGGGCACACTGCAAAAATCGTCTTCAGGTCGGCTGGCGAAGGCGCCAGGCCTCAGCGTCTTAAAAACGCTTCCTAACCGTCCGCCTTCAACGTTTATGAGCGGACGGCTCGGTGCGTCACAAAACCAAGCGCAGATTGGGGCTTTGATGGACACCTCAATTACACCTGTGTCGGTATCGTCCGGCCCAAACCGAAGGCAAGAACAGGACCGCCCGGATGCAGATGATAATGATGACCCCGCCCGAACATCACTCTGAATCGTCCGTAACGGCCGCTTTTTTCGACGACTAGTACGCCAAAAAAACGTACGTATAAATTCCTGGCTCAGCGGCGCAAGTATGGAAGCGACTTAGTCCTTGAGGCGCCCTAAAATGAGTACGCAGTCCGGGAGCACTTGGCGGTGGAAAAACCATGCACTTCCACGTATAAATTCTGAAGATGCTGACAGTCCTGGGCACTTCGAGCCTCTCCGAACTTAGACAGTAAAATCCGACCTTCATAAAGACCCCGGTGACGCGTTCGACCATCGCCTGTGGAGTCCGAACCGTCATCAACGGTCGCCGCCGTCCGCCGTGGATGCTTAAATCGTTGCCCAAATCAAGCCGTTTAAATGCGTGATGGTTAGAGGCCGCTGCGACGAAATCCTTCACGGAACACGAAAAAAGCCTGGCGGATTCTGGGGGGCCCGGTTGGAACACTGGGGAAACCAAGGCCCCGAACAAAACCGGAAGCACGGATATTCAGGTAGACCGTTCATTCGGGTTTACGGTGCCCGAATACTAGATGCGTGCGGCGAGGTTGGTCGAGATTATTCAAGAGCGAGAAGATCGGAAAATCAACGGGCGAGTGTTTTACGACTCGTGGGTGAAACTTTGCTTTTATCGGCCTTTCGACAAGCTCTGGTTCATCCTGGAAAATTGGACGCACTGAATATCTGACTTTGGATTTGAGACGGGGCTGATAGGGGCGCGCACCAGTATGTTCATTGGTTTTAAGAACGTCTCGTTGGAAAACAGTCTAGCGAACCGGCGTTCGTATCGCTACCTTCTGGTGCCCGATTATTTCTTGTGAGATTTCTATACTGTCCCGATCCTTTCACTACCCATTCCTCGTATCTTGTCGTACTTTTCGCATCTTACGTAGAACGGTTCGGCGGGTATGCGGAGCGCCATTTACCTGGTGGAATTTACCGAGTAAGAGGAGTTCTCCCGTATGATGTTATTTGTGGCGCGAGTGTGGGACTCTGGTCGCACCGAGTAGCTGCTCGAGAGCGTACGAGGGTTACGAGGGGCAGCGGTTCCGGACGTTTGACGGGCCTCTCGGTCGGTCTGCGTGCCAATATTTATCGTCTAGTGTTCCTAGACATTTTTACACAGAGGAAATGGGATCCACGCGCTTCGTACGTGGCGTACCGAACTTACCCTGCGTTCGATTGTATGAACGGTTGGTTTTTTTCTAAAACCACTTCGGTTCGAGAGTAATCAGCGGCCTTGTCGCGGTGAAGTACCGACAGGAACGGGACTTCGCGGAAAGGAACCATTGTTCCTCTCGAACGCGTTCCTACCCTCCTTCGACAATGCCGAAGATTCCATCAACAGATGGAGTCTTAAAAGGGCGTTGGATTTCTCATTGTACAGCTTACAAGCCGTTGTGTGCTGTAATCACGGTACTGTCGGATGTACGCCCAGGTGATCCCGATATCACCGGCTCCAGCGCCACCCGACATGCGGTTCCATTAAGTGCAGTCGGAACTTGAACCACAGTGTCTGCGGTCCCGGCGCCAGATGTACTCTTCCTCTTCGACGAAGACGAGGAGAAGACGCCGAAGCCTACGCCGGCTCAACAGATGGGGCCTGGCGAGACGTACTCGTAAGGCTCTTCTGGGAGTGGCCGCCAAGAAGGAAAGGGTTTTCAAGGAGAATCCTACCGAGGATTCTTACGGTTTGGACCTTGCGGCTCTGTAGCCGATGTGACGCAGCGTGTTCGTTTAATTGCTGCTTAGAATCAGCGCGATTATATTGCGCTTTTGGTGGGCCTGGTTGACGAGGGCAACTCCGTGCCAGCCCATGTCGGCTGCCCCGACGCCTTGAACGCAGAGATGTACGAGCGGGATGCAGCGAGTGAAGACCGTAGTAAGGCACGAGAGTAGCGGGACTTCTCTATAGATTAGCAAGACACGTCGAACGCCGGGCGTTCAAGGGCTAAGTCCAAGCGTTTTAGTTGCGGAACAATTTGCGGAGGCCTCGATAGGAGGTGACCCGTGTGGATACTGCACGGCTGCTTACGCGGCGCAAATGTTCTGCAGCTGTTTAGTCGGAGCGTCAGAGGGCGGGCGCGGCGACGGAGGCTGAACTTAACAACTTCTGAGCTCGCTATAGGGGCATCCTTTAGACGACTCGGCTGCTCGTGGCGACAATGTTTGGGTTATTTCGCCTCCGTCCGGTGTCATCCCGGGTTCATCCAGTATTTATCCCACCCCTGGACGCACGGAAGATGGTTCTACCGCCTCAAGTGGTGTCGGTGCCAGGTCTTGGGTCCAGTCGTTCAGTGGGTCCGTGTACTTTAGAGCAGTAGTTTTAGCTCTAAAAATTAATAAAAAGAGGTAATACTCACCACCTTGTCTTCAAGGTTCTCTCCATCTTCTCCCTTTCTTCTTCGGCTTCAAGATGAATAAACGCCATTTTGTCGTACCATACGAACGAAATTTTTGAAGTTTATCAGGATTGCGAAACATCTTCCTATTCTCCTGTACATACGTTCGGGACAAAAAGTCCTCAATTTCATGGGTCAACTGCTGTACGGTGTATTCCATGTCAGTTTTGCTGTGAAAATGGCATTCTTCATCGTCTTCTAACCCTTTCGCGTATGAGTCCGGATTTTTTATCTTATTCTCTAAAAGAGATAAGTTTTCTTGCTTCTTCTAGAACCATCAATATGTACGTCCGGTTCTTTCTATCAATAATCTCTCATGGATAGAAAGCGTTGTCCTGTCGGGCATATGGAAAAATTCCATTCCACTCTGTAGAATATAGCGTTCTCGCTGGCCGGCCAATTCCAGATTATTCGTTTCGTGTTGGCTTTCAACTTGGGTCATGCCTTGATACTCTAGGACTTCTGCACAAAGGCTCCAAGCCGTCGAAGACGGATGCATTACCGTGCGAAGTGCTCTTGGAGCACCTTTTCTGCCGGTTCCTTGGTATCTTGATCCGGGCCGCAGGTATACCATTGGCACTAGTGCTTCATGGAACCTTCCTTTTTCCTTCAATTTCCTACAATGTAGTCCAGAACGGCAAGTACTTTGGGCTTAATCTGAATAATTTCATCCTCGGTGTAGGGGAATTAATCCCTTGGGTTCGGAAGACCAGCTTGTATCGAGAAGACAATAAGATATGGGTTTAGATAACCCTGCGGTAGTTTCAGTAGTTGTCCAGAGCTACCTGAGGGCATGAGATCAGCTGGACCTCAACGGTCTGATGGGAATGGAATAACCTTGTGTCGCACGCCGGCACAGCCGGGCTTGTGGCTAGGGAGAGGCTTATTAATTTAGTAAACTCGAATTGAAAACGTTGGTCGAGCTAGTGCGATGTAACAGGCACAAACGATCGGAGCGGACACACGAGCGGATTGCAAAGCGAGGAAGGGTGTGTGTAATATTACCCGAGGAAAAGCAGGAATAGAACTATCGGTTAGGGGCCTGTCTGGTTACGGGTCATCACAGCGAAGGCGGCAAGGCGGAAGCCGTGAGGCGAAACGAGATGCGGCAGTGACTAATGTCGGTTGCCCGAGTTACGATCTACAGACGAAGTCTGTCGGGTAAAGTAGCTTGACTGACACTTGATTGCTCTGTTGCGACGTTGAGTAGGCCCTGCAGCCGAGTGATCGTCTCGACGCTGCAGAGCGCAAGAGGCGCGTAAGTGCAGGATACCTGGCGAAGACCTTCAGGTACAGTATCTTGCCGAAGTACACGTTCTTGTGTTGCGCTCTGTCGCATAGAATGGTAAACTTTCCGAAGGTTTTAATTCTGACCCGAGGTAAGAAAATGTTCCTCTGTCTGGAGATTGACGCTAACGCGACTTCATATATAGTACCTCCCCTTACCTGGGTAATTCACGAAATTATGGAAAGCCGTGCAGACGGCGGAGGTCACTGGGCTACCGTATACCTGACCATAGAAGGTAAATTGAACGGCCTTTCCTTGCCCGACGTAGGGTGGAATGAGCTTGACTCAGTAAAAGCAGCGCGAGCAGTGCCGTTATCCCTCAACAGGTAGCCGAGCCAAAATATCTCCGTGTTATTCCGATTGCTCAGTGTTTGTGTAGAAATGGCAGGCCATCTTGCACTCAATGAAAGTTAGCCCGTGAAAAAATCGTGTTCCGTGAAGGCGGTGCTGTACGGGCAGTATAGTATGCTGATTGCTCTGTTTGGGTATAGAAATAGGGTCGGTTTGCAGGGATGCAAATCGGCCTAATTTCGGGTTGAGAAATCAATGCCAACTTAATGCCCCAAGCGTGAATGCATTACTGTACTGCTGGTTGCCCGGCAAAGTTGAATTCAAGCTAATTTTCTGCGATACAAATTAGAAAATTCAGGAAGCCGGGCCTGATTAAGGCATTTTTGTATTAAATGCCGGTGTGGCGCGCGAGCGTGGAAATTGGTCTCCTATGGCCCGAAATCACATATGAATTCGATTTCAGGTCATGAGGTACATACGATTCCGCTTGATTATTGCAGCACACTGCCGATTCGAGAGGGATTATTCCGACGTCATGCTGGAGAAAGAATGAATCAACATGGTCGGGTTTTTCTTCGTACGAGAAAAGATATTTACGGCTGACTGGTGAGAACGTGGAACGGCGGCACCCGTCTGGGCCTTCTGGGCTTCGCCTCCCGAGAAGACAGTCTAGAGGACAAAAATCATTCTGTTTCGATCCTCTGAGCGCATGTCTTTCATCTTTCCATGGACACACCAACGAGTGGCGTCATGGAGTCCACGAAAGAAGTACTGCACCAGCTCGGCGGGGGTGAAGAAATGTCGAAACGTGCGCGCAGCATTCATGATTCTCTGCGCGAAGGCCAACCCGTCCTCACCGTTCTTCTAGACCGCGCGAGTCACCTATTAATGAGCTTTTTGAAGCACCTCATCGGTGATGTACCTCTGGATCAGCATATGGACGACATGAGGCCATGTGGCCGCCATCCCAAGCCCCTCCACACAAGTACCGGGAGAAACCTTGGTCTGATAGGCGTCCTTGGCGTCGAAGTTCAGGAAGTAGGTGAGCACACGAGCCGCCACTCCTTCCATATTATTATTGAAGTCATAAAGCGCCTCCTTTAACGTAGTCTGTAAGTGGAGGAGCCCGATCGTATTGGCACCATCAAACGTCCCGAGAGTCGTGTACAGCCCATCGATCCGCTTCTTCAGTTGGTACAGGTGGCCCAAGTCATCCGTGGTAATCGACCACATATTGGAATGAAGGCAACATTGTATTGAGAGGTTCCAACCCAGGACAATACAGACCAAGGCCAGGGGTACTTCTCTCCTCTCTCTCTGGGTTTCAACGGGATGAAGGGGCTCGGGAGTCATAGACGTTGTGACGGGTGGGACTGGAAACACTGGGGCGATATGGGCGGTCGGAATTGGCGCGCCATGCGAATAGCCCTTCCGGCCTGGGATTGGGGTCACCCTTCACATAATTCATCCCAGGCCTTCCAATATGGTCCCTAGTAGGCTCTAATTCCCTTCCCTATCGTGGTGGTGAGGAAGAGGTCTGGGCCTGGGGAGGCACATCGCCAGCCGAGACTGCCTGATCGGCTACAGATGGAGGATGCTACGGAAGGGGGGGTTCAACCACTCCAAACTGAGCAAAGCACTTCTAAATTGAACCCAGTTTCGACTTGATCGCGAGATAATCGGATTTGATTCCGGCAAGTTCCTGGCTTTGGGCGCCAACAAATGATTCGGCGCCTACTGCTAGGCAAGAGCCTTCTTTCATCTCAACTCGAACGTCGCTCATCTCATTCACCATCATATCCTTGGCTATGGTCGCGTTGGTATGTGCGGAGACGACTTATTTCTTCGCGTCTTCAACGCACATACGAATCACTCCCATTGTCTTCCCGAGGTGGTAGATCCCTTTTTCCACATCATGGAAGACAGACGCTACGTTCATGTCGACATGTTTCCCAACACTTATTCCCGCATCTTTAGGGATCAGGGCTGGATCGAAATGGCTTGGGCTTCATGGGCTCCATGGGCGGCCGATTTGACACTTGGCCAGAGAGACCAGCACTAGGGACGGAGAACAAGCCGAGAATTTTTTTGCGGCCAAGGCAGATACGCCTTGCCGTACACATCATCATCTGGCACTGAAAGTGCACTAACCAAGACCCCTTCAGATAGAGGAGTGTGACCTTACCGTGAGCCCAAGATATTACAGCAGCAACCAGTGAGAAAATCACCCAACACGGCCGATCAGCAGCCATGGCACTCCAACGTGATGTAGTAGCGAAGTGACGGAATCCTGCAGTGCTCCAAGATGTGCCCGACCCGATTAGCGGAATGGCGAAGTGGTAGCCGACTCCGACCACTCGGAGAGGGCGTACACGTGTCGGTTTTTCCCAGAGTCGGTGCGCGGCCCCCTTGCGCCGTACTACACCCTGAGCGGTCCATCCTTGGCGAAGTGCTTAATATGGTAGATGAACGAGACGGACTCGAAGAGTTTCACCGTCATAAACTCTACTAATCCAGGTGTGGTTATTAAATCTCCAGCAACGGAGCGGGCTATACCATGAAAAGTATTCGCAAATGACTCCAGGTCCGTGCGATTTGACGCTGATGCCGCAGCTTTCACGACCAGAATGGGATACAACCAGGGACTTTCCGAACGAACGGTACATTCGACCGGCTGAGAAGGGCTCATTAGCGGTAGCAGACCCGTACGAGCCGGGGCGACGTACCTTGACAGAGGTCAGAGGAGCCTGTAGGCGACCGGGAACGGCCAATATCCAGCCCTTCGCTTTCCAGAATGATATCAGACGTGCTAGTGTGTGGATGCGGGGCTTTGGCCTTTCAAGCTGTCAAAGGACGTTTGGACCAATAATATTCTGCATCTGTCGGGATATTGTGAATACAGAAAAGCGTCGACGTATTTGTTTTTCTTTCTTCGTTCTGGCGCGTCAGTTACATCAACGGCATGCGGTTGTAAAATTCCGGTGTTTGCGTTCTCGTTCTTTTAAATACCAGCTCGCAGCGATCGCGGTAGGTTCGGTGGCGCTTGGAATAGCACATTAAGAAGCAACTGGCCTAGTTTAAGGGTCGTCAGGGGCGTCCCGGACGGTTCCGGGCATTTCGTTTTTCTTTGCACGCTTTCAAACAAGTTGAGTAAGAAATACGTTTGGGCGATTCAAATTTCGCCGGTTATATGTGATAAGCTTGCTGTTGTATGTCCCCCGGCTCGCCCTAAATAGTTCTTTGTTTACCATACGGGTCGGCCGATGGCGGCTCTGTGACGTTTGTCGGGTTTCCGGTGACTGGAGTGCCCTGCGGCACGCCTGGCTTATTTTTGTTTGTTTCACGGACGGGATGCACAATGGAGGCTCCGTTTCCAGCGTGCCCATCTGCTCGTTTGTAATTATCAGTGCGCCTCCGTGCGCATACCTATATTCTCAGTGCTGGCATCTCTTTCAGATCCGGGTGACCTACACGTGTGCTTAGAATTTCCTCCGGGTTCTAAGAAGCCCAAAATGCGTCTCCCTCTTGGGATGGGGTGCGTGTTATCCATAAGTTCGGGTCTTGATTCATGTTCAAATCAAGTTGAAGCCTTTGGATGCTTCAATCTTTATTTCTATTCCATAATACCAATTGAAGCACAATACGTACGGCGGGAAGTCGTAAGCAACTGCCAGAATGGATTTATAGAACAAAAAACCTGGGAGCCAATGAGCCAATGACTTGCGGAGAAGTATGGTTCCTTTTCAATTCTCCTGCCCCAGACAGGGTGGGTGGACCGTGCAAGGTCATCTAACTACCCTTGCCGATCCCTTGGCACCATTTACTTATTTCACGTGAACTGCAGCTGTGCTAGGCCATAGTAAAGTGATGAATTACTTGAGGCATTACTATGCATATTCCTATGTGTCCGTACAGTAAGGGCTTCGCTACTGTACGTGCATCTGTGTGCACGTACAACAGTGCACGGTTTCGGTTCGTTCATCTATATGCTTAACTATATGCCGAATTACAGTACCCTCGCGTATTGTACGTGCTCCTGTACGGCATGCCAGTACGGACAACGAGTAACAATGCCTAGAACACGAATTAATAATTGTACCACACTTCCAAGGTACTCACGACTGCGTAGGTTTTTTCTCTAGGATTACCAACAGAGTTTCGTCTTGTCACAGCAAACAGACAAGAATGCGATCAGTGAATAAATCTTTTCCTTTTGCGGCTTTGAGACAACCGATACCGGGACTTGTGTGGCGATATCGGACCAGACCAGATCTGACGCATCGTTGTGCACGCAGAGTAGTTGAGACGGTTCGCGATGCGACAGGGATCCTTTTTTATCCCAAGACTTCTTGCAGTTCTCAAAGGCATCAAGTTCGTTTTTCGCCAACCTTGCGTTGAAAGGAAGATTCAGCTGAAAGAAATTTTGGTGCGTTTGTCATAAAATTGTAGATATGCTCTATAAATTCGTAAATCGGTGTCACTACTTGTGTTAAGTTATAAATTCCTTATTTCACGCATTGTAGGGCGCAGATGAATTTTTGCAGTTGTGCTCTGGTCGGCGGCGGCTCCATCGAGAGGATGTCTTCGAGTCGACGCGGACAGTAGCGCATACATTTGGACGAGATGAGGTGAACACACCATCGAATCTCCGTGGAAAACAGGGTGAAATCAGCCGGATGTATCTTGATTTTGTAGGTTTCTTACAGTTGGAAAACTGGCCTGATTGACTAGAGTAGCCTCTTCACAGTCGCTGGGTGAATAAAAATTTCATAGGCCCAACAGAGGATGTTTGGCTTCAGTTATTCAGTTCTGATGCCTGCTAGCGAAGACTTAAGATGAGTCACTGCGTTGGTTTTTCCGTGGATGGCACGAGTCGGTGAGAAAATTCCGTTCAGAATTGTGAAAGAGTGACATTCCTGTGAGTCTGTAGCCAGCAGTAGTTACCAATACCCTTGGGAAAAATCGAAGTCTGCGAAGTCCTAGTATCTAACTTCCTTCAACACGTGCTCCAGTTTCATCATTGGGTTGTTTTTCCGTATCATAAAGATGTTGAAAGGCCTGATTTACACTGTGAAGCGGAATTGGGCTCCGAACTCTGGCAGGAGCAGTGGAACACAGTCCCATGTGGACTTAGGGTTGTGGTAAGCAAGACGATGGAACGCGAGGTCCTTGACGAAGACGCGCATGAATTCCTTCTGCTCTTGCGAGTACTTCCGCAGTCGAATTTTGACCGACTTGGCCTCAGCCGTGAAATCGATGTTGAGTGGAGCAAATTTCGTCGGGGGTCTCACCGAGAACGACGTGTCCAATATTTCTATGTGATATCGCAGGGTGCCTGTCGTGCAATACCCTTGCGGGTGCGGAGCGCAAAAGCGCAAAGGCGCGGCAAATGCCACACGCTAAAACACACACACACACAGGCGCAAGCCGAAGCAAGAGCCGCAGAGCGGGAGGTTCGAATTCCCCTTTCGGGGTAGCGGTGGTAGAGCGTAGTACCCGCGCGAGCGGGTACGGTCCCAGAAGACAGCTTAAACGCAGAAGCGTAGAGGGGCAAGTGACCAGACCGGGTTGTAAAGCCGGTCGAAGAGGTGGGGCTGGTGGAGAAACAGTACCGGGTAACCGGGGGAAGGTGAGCGAAGCCAAGAGATCGGCGAGCGAACCTTAAAAAAAGGGCAGTGGCTTCTTGGGCCTGGTGCTTCTCGTAGCACAGTACGATCACGTAAGTGAAGCCGCTGTTAACGTAGCGGGCGACGGACTCGGAAGAGTCAAGGTCCTTGGTCGACAGTCCACAGTACCCGCGAGGGTTGGGTTGTCAGTTGATATTACCGGTATCCCGGAGAAGAGCCAGCAATGGCGAAGGCCGACGGGTACGGCGAGTTGCCAGAGTTTCTTCTCTGCGGTCCCGGAAGGGATTGAAGTGCGCCGACACCTGATCAGGGTTGAACCGAACGCGGTAAGAATAACACGCAAGTGTT
>JAVCKV010102835.1:0-20267 GCA_032274145.1 Herpochondria borealis | reverse complement strand
GGCAAATTGCCTCCATACCGACGCTCCAACCACCCAAACAAGCGCTGCAGAGCCTCCACAGACTCTCTGCGATTCATTTTATAATTCAATTAGCTCAGAACACAGTTAGGCAAGCCAAGAGAGAGCGACGACGGCCCGTCAATTTGATGGGATGAGGTTTTGTCGAGATATGAAAGGAAAAAGTACTGGCTACTGGGTATTGCTACACTGTACTGTATGGATCTCGCCAGATAGCGGCGGCAGCTAGCTAATAGTAGGAGATTTACCAATAGAGGCTGAAGCCCACACTCTCTAGCTAGAGGCTTAGAGCTGAGTTATAAAGCAAATCCTGCATAACATCGCAGTGACACAAATCTGCAGGCAAGTCTTGCGAACAGGTAGTTGGGTACACCCGTAGTTCATGCGTCGGGTTGCTGCCATTTACGAGCAACAGATTTGAATAAAAAGAAAAGACAGGAGTCTACAGTAAAATCCACATATTACTTAGCAAACAGTTCAATCTATTGCTCTCTAGATAGCGCTGGACAGGTCCACGCAGCGTCACGATTTGCACAAACATCACGGTTAAAAAAAGATGATCCACCTACTCTCCAAGGTGGTGAACCGAAACTCGCCGGCTGAACTGTTTCAGCATTGATGCGGGAGCTTCCATTTCTTCCTCGTCCTCCTCTTCAATGATTCCAATTGGCGTAATGACATGTCCAGAATGGGAAACCGGGTCTGTGTTGTATTGTTGCAAACGGGATGAACGACGGTCCGAGTCGTCAAAGCTCACGCCGACGCTGGAGAAGCGTTCCTTGACAGCGTCGCCAATGTATAGACAGAAACGACTAAAGCTGATGTTCTCAAGACCACATGATGCTAATCGATCCACCAGCATCTGGAACTCTGAGTCACGTAGGACAAGTCGGTCTTTCCCATTCTTTTTCACAACGGCTTCCAACTTTTCTCTATTCACTTCCCGAAAATGCCATGTGTCCTCGGGATACTCTGGTTTGGCATCGTCGAACACACCTCTAGCATATGTCGCCATGCGAAGAGCTTTCTTGATTCTTGCCTGACGACCTTCGTTTGGTCGATCGTAGTTGATTAATTCGTTCACGTTGGTGTTTGTTTGGTACACCTGCGCTTGAACCGACGGGTCAAGGACGTAGAGTTTGTTCTTCCCCATGCAACCATTTCCAATGCCAACCATCATACGATCAAAGAAAACAACCACTCCGTGAAGAGCGTAAGCAATTGCGTAGAATGGTGACACAATGACCCCTGCCAAGCATCCAAATGCTCCATGACTTCTTGCCCAAACGTCAGACTTGATGTACACTTGAAGCATTCCACGGATGACTTCGTAAATGAAGCCACAGAACGCGGCACCCACTCCTTGATGACAATAATACACTCGACCCAGTGCATACGTCGTGACTGCATGACGTGTGTGTCGTTGCAGTCGATTTGGGTTGAAGACATTAATCAGAGTGTTGAAGGCAATAATGAGATTGACCAGGAAATCGACACCCGTCTTTGGGCGACGCAGCGGCTTGGCGCGCATGATGGATGCCGTCTCCAGTCCAATCTTGACGTGGTTCTTGGCAATGCGGTATCGAGCCAAATGTGATTCGCCGAGAATAAGACTCACATCGCACAGCATGTTGTCGACAGGAAGTTCCGCTAGAAAGTGGTCGAGTCCTCCCTTGACTCCGTTTTCTGCATTCATCTGTTTTGATAATGCTACTGCCTTTTCGCTGATTTCAGGGTCTGTTAGCTCCTTGAGCTTGCGAACCAAAACGTCTGAAGTCAAGTTGTCGACTGGGCAAGCCTCCGGTCCGACACCTGCTCGGTGTACCATTGCTCCCCACATGAATTGATCTGCGAAAAACGGACATACGAATGTAGGCAGACCATACCGCAGTCCAGCTGCAGTGGTTCCAGCTCCACCTGAACAAGACAGCAGTTAGTGAAATTGTTGGTCGATTATTTGCTTTCAATATGAACAGTCAGTCGGTTGCTCTTACCATGATGAACAACCGCGCAACACAATGGTAACAACCAGTCATGGGCAACAGGTCCTACATTGTGACAGTTTGGCTCGTCCGACACATCGAGTTTACTCCAACTTGATTGTACAACAATGCGGCAGTTTGCTTCCTTGGCAGCGGCCATAATAATGGTCTCGAGTGTGGACGTATCCTTGATCACCATACTTCCAAAGCCGATAAAGACTGGTTTTTCGCCCGCATTGAGCCACTGAATTAAGTCCGCAAACTTGCTCTAGTCGACAACAGAGGCCTTTTTCTTGTCCTGCGTAAAGGTCCCCACCACTCGTACAGGGTCCGGCCAGTCATCTGGTTTGGGGACAAAGGCTGGTGACCACATGGCAGAGAATGGGACCTGACACTGCGAAATCACGTTGGCCACTCCTGATCCAATGGCAATGCCTGGGAGTTGAAGCATATTGCGACGCCAAAAATTGATATCAGTGGCAAACGATGTCCAAGTCAAGGTTTCAAAGGCAGAGTACGACACAAAGTTGGATCTAGTTCCTTCTTTCTCGTAGCTGAGTCCAGACATTGGATGCGGAAAGCTCTTTGTACCTGTTTATAAGAAGAATCGTTGTGAGAAAGGAATATAGTGATGCGATTCTCTCAGCCCCGTCGCCAGCATGAAACTCACCATAATACCATGGCTGCGGAAACATGATATGCAACGGAATACCCAACGCTTCGCAAACATGAATGTGTCCCATGGCGGGTGGGTTGGAAATGACAGCATCAGCCACAAATGGTTTCCCTTCCTGATCATCAGGGTCTGGTTCGGAAACGGCAGGCCAACACGATCGAATAATGGATTTCACCATGGCAGTTTTCTTAGGAAGCATCTTGGGGTGCATTGCTTGACCCCACACGGAACCACCTGTTTGGACCCTATAGTATAATGCATGTTTTGGTGAGACATATATGTCCTGAACAATAGTTCGGGAAACTAACTAACTAACTTACATCCATTGACTGAGTTGCTTGGGGTCTCCCGCAAGCGGGAAAAACTCAATGCCCTTGCTAGCAACCGATTGACGGTGAATCTCATGAGACGCAACTCGAACACGATGCCCCTGCGCTTGGAGATCTTTGGCCAATGAACAAAAGGGCAGCACATCACCATGTGTCCCCACGACGAGGATGCAAACGTTAATATTTGGCAATGTAAAGTCCAGCGGAGCTTCAGGATCAAGCTGGCTCAATCCAGTCATCAGACTTCTTGAAAGACTGATATTGCTGCTAGCCATGGTTGCCACTCAAGTATAGAGGATGGACTGAAACAATTTTCGTTCTCTTCTGTGACAACACGGAGAAGCGTTTGAGTTCAAGACCCAAGCAAGATCACCAGATCGCGACCAACGACTGGAGGCATCAAGGTGCTCATGTCCCGACGTTGAGTGAAGGAAAGATCTTGACTTATGCAGACAAATCTGCTATTTGGAAGAGTGTGTCTAATACATTTATACAGCCCCGAATACGAGCACAACCACAGTTTAGAAGGTTGCTTGGTGAAATTTTATCGCGTTACTAAGACGAGCGTTATTCTACCGGTAATGAAGATTAACTAGGAGTTAGTTCTCATTTTTGCTGTTCGGGTTCATTAGAAAGAGTGAGTGACACCATCAATAAACCAGCCTGTCTCCTTCATGGGAGAATATGGCAGTATGTTGCTATACATACAGCCACTGTCAGCTTCTTGCAAAAAGTAGTCTAGTCTGCTTTCAAAACTCGCGAGGCGCTCGACTACTACTGCTCCAGTAGGATCGAATGGACGCGAGAATATCATGTCCATGACTCCTCCACATGCCTCGTCCGAGAATAAACGTGACGAGGCAAAAGATGGACCAGTATACCACTTGTGACATGCGCACGTGCATCATGCGAGGTTTGCTCAACATGGGGCCACATTCTTCGAGCGTTGATGATTGACCACACTGTGTCCGCAGCAGACTTGTAATCGCCAGTCCATCGACCGCAACATTGTCGACTGCAAACAGCGAGATGGAGTCAAAGGCTCCCTCGTAAATCAAGCTGGCCATGTCTCGATTCACGTTGGATCGTTTGTTGTCATCCAACAGAGACGACACATGTCGGAGGCCTGCTAGAATGGCATGTGTGTCCACTTGCCACATGGCTTGAATCTCGTTGAATGGATAGGTTTCTAAATCAGCCGGTGGGCCTAAAAGAGTGTAATCATCCGTAGCATCATTGTTGGCGCACGAAGTCACGTATGCCTCCAAGGACGCCAGAGGTTCAGTCCCTCGATGCTTGTTGGTACAAGTCGATCCATCTCCTGGATAGCACGTGACGAGTTCATTTTGGACCCAGTTGGACTTTCCGCAGAAGGAACCATAACGGTCCTGTCCATCCAACGCAATCAGGTAGCCTCCACCGTTCGCCAACTGCGCCAGTTCCATGACTTCCCCCACTGTCAAGCCGTAAATGGTATCACAACCATAGTATGCGACACCCAAGTCTTGATAGACGGCCGCCATGGCGGTGGTTCCACTGGTATCATCGCCATCAAAGGCTTCGTACATGAAATCGTTGGTTAACAGCAAGACGAGTTCATCATTATTGTCATTGCACCATCGAATCGCGTCTTGCACCATAGTGGCGAGCGATACGGGAATGTCTACGACACCATGTTGAAGAATGATGGTTCCATTCGATAGTAGCTTGGGACGCACATCCAGAGCACGCGCTCCATCGTTTAGAACATCATAGGCCGTTGGTCCTACTTGGGTCTTGCTGTAGAACCAATGCAACGCCTTTTTCGTCTCTATATACGCCGTTCCGGCGTCGTGGGCCATGAGGAAGGATGCTTCATGAATCGATAGGGATGTATCCATGGGTGGAATGTAGCAATCTGGAAACTGAAACTGGGACCTTCGTTTGCATGGTTTTCGAACGTAACAGTAGACGCTATTAGCAATGAGCAGCATGCTTATCAGAGCGACAGAAACCATTGTTGTCGGCATTCTCTCGTTGGGACGATTCCTCAAGGCTTGTGTGTATTGTAAAGCAAGTCGAAGAACTGCGCATCTTCACAATGTACTATCAGATCGTTGTTGTTCCGCTTTGACGATGATGCGAGAAAGTCAAAATCGCCAATGACATTCACGACTGACAAATACAGTAGACAGTACAGTATTTTGAATCTTTACGATAGTAGACTTGAAACAAGCTTGAAAGTACACATCACACGTCGAACGAACCATGGATCAATAATTTTTACAGGATGGGCACCCCCCGGTATGTGCCATGTTCTATGGTGTGAAATAATTGGGGGGCGGCCAGACAATGGCTCTCTGAACTAATGTTAGCTAAATATATCGACACCTATCTTATTTTCCAACACCAGAGCCCACAACCATGAAGTACTCCGAGTACTCGTACACACTGGTCTTGGGGTAGTTCATGTGATTCATCTCCCAATTCATTGGTATCAATCGGTAGTGTCCAGGTTTGCACTTTTCTAGAAACACGCTCTGTCGCCACAAATGAGATGTAGAGCAGCTGTGCATCCATAATGGACACCGCTGTCCACATCAGCAGCTTCTGTGGCAGCAACGCTCTTGTTTTGCTCCAATTCGCGTGCTCCCAGTTCCAGTAGACCCAACAGCGTGGCAAGTGAATTGTTCTTCGTCAGTCGATCCAGAGCTTC
The DNA here is from genome assembly GCA_032274145.1 of Herpochondria borealis. Taxonomy (NCBI): domain Eukaryota; phylum Rhodophyta; class Florideophyceae; order Ceramiales; family Ceramiaceae; genus Herpochondria; species Herpochondria borealis. Next base: position 14,567 of record JAVCKV010102835.1, on the reverse strand, counting down.
AGGATTCGCTTCCACAAGACTACAAAGTGCATTCAGACATTGCTTGGTAAGTGCCCACCAAAGTTTTTCGTTCGCCTTGACTGCTTGATTATTGTCCGCTCCTCTACTCTTGAGCTGCGTTAGACACATCTTGAGTCGTTCCGTCAACACCACAATCCAACTCGCCGTGACGGATTGTTGCTGCGCGCCCGCTGCACCAAACGATACATAGTTGGCCAAACACCCTGCAGCAGCTTGGGCACATTCCAAATCGTTGTCCATGACACGTTCACGAATGGCTTGCAACAAATCTACATGAATCCGACGCTTGGAGTGAAACAAACTGTTGGGGTCCAATAACGTGTTGGAGAGCGCCGCGAGAGCTGCATGACGTGTGCGAGGATCTGAATGCCGGAGACGTTGCAACAGAGTCGAATCCTTGGGCTGTTGATCTGCTGTTGTCGTTGTAGCGTTCTGCTTGGCCTTGCCTCGCTTGCGACGTGATTGCTTTCCCATGGTGTGACGATGATGAACAATATTATGGCACTGGATTGAATGAGATTTTTCTCAAAGTGTTTTCCAAAATGGTTGGTTCATATTTATCGGTTGGACAGGCTGTCAGACGCCCCAGACAATTCACACCCATTCACACTTTGCCATCACAAGGCGATCTGAAGCGAGGAAGCAGGCAAAGTACAAGGTGCATGTCCGAGAGCAATGTCCATTCTTGAGACAGCAGAATGCCCTCAGACCGGTCGTGAACGCAAGGAACTTGAAAAACAACTCGGATTTGGCTATCGTTCAGTCATTGGTGAGATTGTTTATGCTATGGCGATGGCTCGCCCAGACCTTTCGTTTTCAACTAGGAAACTCTCCCAATTCATCCAAAACCCTGCCAAATGCCACAACAGGGGCTCCAGGAGTTGTTTTTTGCGCAACACTTTGGATTCAAAGTGAATAATGGTTGGACCGGCAGCAGCGTCTAGCTCGGCAAACATGCCCTGCAAGACTGGATACTACCAAGCCACCAAGCAAGTAATGACATATCTTATAAATGACACCAAAGATCTATTGGCGCCAAGAACCTCGAGAAGATCTACTACCATACGTGCCACCACCAGAATCAAACTCCAACATCCAAGATCGAATCAACGCTCTTGTTGCTTCTTCTCTTCTTTTCTGTTGCATACTTCTGCCGCGTCGGTCTGGGTCTTTCCCCTGGCGGTCGCGCCGACAAGGCGGGCATCCCAACCGAAAGATTAGGAGTAGAGATTTGGCGCCCCCAAGAGAATCACCTTGGGAAGTAGAATAAAACTGGTATGTAGCATTTATTTATTCATCGCTCATGGAATAAAGTGGATTCAAAATCTATCATTGCAATGCTGTCGCTGCCAACCAAACGTACGAAATTGGCCCCACGTACGTCTTTTTGTTCAAAGCCCAGTTCACGGACTTTATTTAGTGTATCGTTCGCCTTCTTGCGATCTTCAGGAGACCAAGTAGTCATGTCATCGTCCAGCCTTTCGCCCAACTGCATACCTATCATTGGACTCGTCTTCCAGGGTAGATGAAATAATAGCTTTGGTACGTGAGCCCCCCACAAGGATCGCAGCTTGTAAAAGACCTTGAGTTCTTTCACGTAGACCTCGTAGCCATTTCGTCCATCGTCTTCTTCCAGACGAAAGGTCTTGACAGCCACGTTCTTCCCTTCCCATTCATGCCTCGTAACTGTACTGGAACGTCCCTTGCCAAGACCCTCCAACGACTTGCCAATCTGGTCAAGCCACGGCACTGCCACACCGAACCTATCCACTCGTTTCGGGCTATCGTCCAGTTCATCATCCATCGACAGCACTGCTGAAGCAAGTCTGGAACTACGACCGTTACCTGGTCCGAGCAAAGGAGACTCAGAATCAAAGGGTCGTTTATCCGCATCCCGCCTAGTTGTGCTTGCCACTTTCATCGTCTCAAAACGACTTTCGCTTTGCGTACTAGGAACTGTGCGCTTGGCACTACCTGTTGAAGTTCGCTTGACGCGTTTCACAGCAATCCCAGTTTCTGGAGAAACCTTGGATGGAAAGAAGTGTGCTGTAGACTCGTCATCACTTCCTTCATCGTCGCCATCTTTGTCGTTGTTTGGGCCCTCGTTGTCGTCTCCCTCATCGCCACCCTCATTAGTATCCAGGCGAGTGCCTTCGTCGTCGTCTTCATCACCACCGAGATGATCTACGTCATAAGCGAGAGCCATGAACCACTTCCGTTGTTCGACATTCGTCATTGAGCATTTATCATGGGCGTACGAGAGAAACTGTGCCAGAGTTCTCAGGAATCCCCGCTGGCCAACAACTGAAGCCTTGCTAATCTCGATGGTACAAAACTGCAATTTTTGGCCGTCATCTTGTTCTTGTTCAACAAGAATGAATCGAATGAACCAGAACATTCTTGCCGACATGACAATCGACTGGGAGCGTCCTTCTTTGACAGCATAATGGCACGCTTGCATCGCGGCGCCCCACAGATTCATAGTATCATCATTTTCCAACATTCCATTCTGAAGTAGAGCTCGAACTTTTTCGCTTGCTTCTACGATACCACCTCGACCGTGCAAAATGCTCTCAACCATTTCAGATGGCGGCACATCCGACATTTGGATATGTTTCTCTGCCGGTTTGGGCAAACCAAGGCAGTTTGCAATCGTTTTCCTGCCCTTACTTTCGGCTGCCTCCTCTCTCTTTGTAAGGTCGGGGCTTCGGCTTTTCGCGATCTTTGTTGCAAAACCACACAAGCACAGTTCCCGGCCAAAATCAAGGCACAGACGCGGCAAATTGCTTGACCGTTTGCCTTCAGTTTGAAGGAATTCATCAAGTGAGTCCAATTTGCGGAAACTGGCATCCTCATTGTTACCTGTCTCGACATTCATCTCAAACCCCAAAGGACGCAAGACAATATTAAGCGCAGCTTCTTGCAGCAGCGACAGTTCCATCGACTTTCCGTCCTTTCCTTTCCCAATACCTTTCGTTGCTGAACTATGAAGTAAGTCTAGCAGTACACTGGCCCAGTCTTCCTGTTGATACGTGAGAGAAACGGCGGTCGTGTCGGCCACAAAGCTGTCCCAGCATTCAAAGTAGGCGTCATAACAATGGGAATGGCAAAGAACGGCTCTTGCGGTTTTCGAAAGGTCATAGGTCAGTCTGAGTTTCTTTCTGTCGTTCACGGCGATGCTGGGTATATCCGCTAAGCCTCTCATGGAAAAGAAGGGAGAATCGAGGACCGTATCTACCGTGACATTCGCGAGATCGCGCCGATGAAAGTCCATAATCTTGACATCGTTTTCCTCCATTGCCTTTCGAACGGCATCGCTATCATACCTGTTCAGCATTTCGGAAATACAAGCCACCATATCCTTGGTACTGCTATCAGTGGCAACCTTCTCACGAAGGTATTCGCTAGCCATCTGAACAGTAATAACGGTGGACACTTATTTGATGGCTTTAGTACTATGACGTCCTAAAAAAGCATGCAATGAAACAACACGTTACTACAAAACGTGTGATGGCTCAACAAAAATGACATGAACGGTCTGTAATGCTGTACGACCAAGTAGAAATACTGTAGAAATCAAACAGTACTTTCTACAGTAGCGCCACCCAGTCCAGTAGCTTGAAATTAGAGAAATCGTTGCGTTCGCGGAACTTCGTTGCCCGATTGAGATTACTACAGTACTGCTTGTAAAGGGCTCTTATTACCGCTTTGCAGCAATAACTACCGAGGAAACGGAGTATGCCTCAATAACTAAGCGATGACGGTGCCCTTCTGTACTTTTAAGTTTGGCTGTCACTCGGGACGTCACTCGGGACGTCACTCGGGACGTCACTTGGAAGAGAAGACGGCTCATCTGGAGTACGTTGAGGAAGGGGCTGTGGTTGTGGTTGTGGTTGTGGCGCTAGCGTGGGGGCAAGAGTAGGGATGCTGGTGGAAGGAGTATGGACAGCTACGCAGCCACCACTCTGCTGGTCTTGCTCAAACCCATCATGGCAAAAGCAAGCATACTTTGCCAAGGCAGCCGCAAGTGGTTCAAGATCAACGCACTCTGCATTGCTTCCGCAATTGTTGTTGCCGGTTTCGCACTCATTTTCATTCTGGCAAGACGTCCCTTGATTCCATTCTGGGTTTCCAACGTCGTTTACTCCCAGAATTGGCGCGTTTGCGCGGAAATATCCTTCAACGCATTCACAAAAGCCAGTCTCCGTGTTGCAGACTGATGATTGGGTATCCTTCCACCTTGGGCAGAGGTTGTCGTCAATACAAAGTCCTTGAACCTCAGCAGTTTCGTTTCCACCAACTTCGACGTCCTTGTCTGAAGAGGGTTGAGCTGTTCCACCACACCCAAGCAAGGGAGAATCACACTCACAGCTGGTTGCGCCGTTGGCATCAGCCGATACACTTAGCCATCCTTGCGTCTCGTCGCAATAGCAGAAGTACATATTCCCAAGCTCTGGATCTTCGTCAACGCAATAAGCACCGAGAAAGGAGCAAGCTGGCGACTCTTCCTGGCTGCACTCGTCCATGTCTTCCTGACACGTTGGTCCTGTCCATCCAAGCTTGCAAGCGCATACTCCTTCTTCTTCATCGCAAACTCCCTGAGATGGATTGCAAAGATTGTCAACTCCGACTCCACATCTACCAACAACCCTGATGTCACAGGAGACGCCCTGCCATCCATCCCTGCAAGTACACATTCCATCATCAGAAGAACAAACGCCTCCGTATTGGTTGCAGTACTGACCTGAAGTGCAAAGGATAGCTGGCTCCGTGATTTGATCCAGCAATGACACGCCTCTTAGTCTTCGAGAAATAGTGGGGGCAGACTCCGTGTTCGACAACAGTAGCATGATGGTGAAAGAGACCCCAAAAACGACGACACGACTGATGCAACTCATCCCAATATTACCTGGTGTGCTCCTGCAGGACTATTGAGAGGACTGTGAAATGGATAAAACCTGTTCGGTTGGCAGATACGAAGTAAATGAGATCTTGCCAGTGCATCTGAATCCGAACCAAACCCTTGGGCGGAAAATATGATTACTAGCGATGCGGCCATTTATATTTGTATTCGTACGTGTAAATATATGAAAATATACTTTGATATATATATATTTCTAGATTGAGTATAAGGAAGGAGTGTACTGGATGCTGTTCATTGTGCACTGCATTGCTGCAGTCGAAGCAAGAGGTCGAAGAGATTTTGTTCACTGGGTACTGAATCCCTCTACTGTCTCTGCCGCTAGGCGTTAAATTACATAAGGCTCTTACATGTGGTACAGTATGAGAGAAAACCGTTTTGGAGAGAAAAAACGGCTGGCCGAAAAAGCTGAATCGCTCATGAAATCATATTTTCCGTCTTCGATTCTTCGTGCTTCTGTACCAGCTGGCTACTTCGTACGAGTCGCTGAAAAGTAAGTAAAGAGGCTCTATACCGCTTTATATACATGAACATATTCATGTATCAATACAGAAATACATTGACAACACGACCCTTTCATTTTTCTTCATTAGTATCCATACCTACTAGGCCAGGATGCTATGCTGACACGCGAGGTGGGCGCCAACACCGGCGCGTTGCTGGCAAAACCCCAGGCAGATCGTAGTAAAAACTAAGCACTGAGAAAGAGCTGTTGAATCTCCTAGAGAGATGCTAGCAGTTGGTCGTAGAAGACTCTGATCAAAGCAAGAGCCGGTGACAACTAGCTTACTTAGAAAAAATCAGTGATCTCTCAAGACTGAAAGAATGGGTCCCTCAAGACAACGTCTGTGTCGTACTTTCGATGACCTTTGACCTTCGACCAGCACCTAGTATAATCCAGAGTATGTTGGAAGCAACGTATAATCGAGTTCAAGGTCGTCGTACTTTACTCTGAGCAGAAGCAGAGCTCGAGTTGCCGTTCTGTTTTTTAGAATCATTGGCTTTGTATCATCATTTCTTATTGCGAGCAGCCATCAATTCCTCCGACGTTGGTGGCGACTCTTCATGAATGAACGACCCAGCTTTCGAGCACACCCCTGGCTCAAACTGGTACAATGGACGATCCGTCCGGAACGCACCCGTTGTCCCAAACGTGTACTGGAGGCCGTTGATGAAGACCACATCCGATTCACCAAGCAGGTACCAATCGATCATGCCCTCTGCAAAGTCGGCGGTGGAAGGGTTTCGGGCTGCCCGAGTATGGACACCGCGTGCAGTCGTTGTGATAATCTCACGGGGAATCATCGCCCCGGCGTGGTGGACGACATTTGGCGACGTATACTCCTCCGTGAGCCACTGCTTTACAAACGGCGAGTCTGAAATGACGAGCCATACGATACGAGAATAAAATGAGTTCTTCTTGGCCACCAGATACTGCTTCTCAATATTCAACACGCATTGCATGCTCATGTTCGCCTTGGTGCGCAAGCTTTGTGTCCTTTCCGTAAATACTGTACCATTTCCCCGAAGTTCTGCGCCAGCCACTCGGTCAGTCGTACCAGCACGATAGTATACGGCCATGACGAGGTTGCGTTCATCTCGCAGAGTCGGTAGAATGCGCGTAAAGAGTTCCGATTCAAATTGAGAAGCCTGTGAACTCAGAGTTATAAGGCTTTCGAATGCACATGCCATTGCAGTCTCTAACTGAAAACCTGGTAGGGCGGGTTCAATGTGTTGAAAGTTCTCACGGTAGACACTTAGAGGTGGCATGCCTTTGAAGACGTGCCGATAGTTGGGTGCCAGCGGGAGCCGTACCTTCTTTGATCTGGAGGCAACTGTAGCAGAACTGTTATTGGAGGTAGTAGCAGACGTGTTACGTTTCAGCATGGGCTGGAAGCGAACCTTTGAGCAATTGCGGCTGCACCTGAAATTCGTAGGAACGGTCCAATTATGATTCGTCGCCGTGGTGATGGACGAGTCATCAGATGATGTCTGGGGGACCAATACGTCGTGAATGTCTACATCTGTACCATAGTCCATCAGTAGGTTGCAACCACCCATTAATTTCGCAGATATATAGCCAGCGACGGCGCGGGTAACCCAATCTGCAATACCTTCATTATTATTCTTTTCGGGTCGTAAAAAGAGTGTACAATCTTGCGTGACTGGAGGATACCTGGTCCAGCTGCACTGTTGATCGAAGGCAGGTGTACCGAAACGAGGGAAACGTCTCCTGCTTGCCATTTCTGTGCTGCTGTCGTCTGTGATTGATCGATCTGAATGAGAGGTAGTCGTCGTCGTCGTCGTCATTATCACAGCAGTGAGACCGAAGGTGGCCACAAGAAGGATTGGAAGAAGTCCCAATCTTTTGTTTCTAGGCTGACGAGCAACGAGGGATTCGTTACAATCGGAGCCATCTCCCATCTCCGTTTCGCTCAGGGGGCGGCGGTTTCGCATGCTCTGTCTGTAGTGACCCTTTTCCTTCTTCAATGATGCTGCTGATGCTGCTTCTGGTGATTGCAAGGCGAACTACTAGCTGCTGTTGCTACTTTCCGCAAACCCTTCACAGCACGGATATATCTAGGTTGTACACAGCTGTCGTTCAAACAATCACAATAGCCATGGGAAGGATACAATGAGACGATTACCGCTTTACGCGGAAAGAGAGGAACGCATGAACGAAAAACGATGTGAGACGCGACCTACAGTATGACATAGACCAGTACGCAGTGCTGACAACGCGCTCTTTGTGCGCGTTGAAGAATGACGCACCACAAAACTATTTGGATCATTCATTCCACCGACCATGAGGATTTCTGCAACGGCAATGATGGGACCGCTTCTTGCCGCTCTCCCTACAGCAGCAGCTTTTGTTGGCTATACTCGAAGAAGATCAAGCCTGCGACTCTTCTCGTCTGTCGTTTCAGTTGAAAGCGGCATCTCGCGCCTCTCAACTCTTCAAACTCTGTTGAACCAACATGGTGCTCCTGGAAGTCGCGACTGTACAACTGCAGAGGGTGATTTAGTGCCCGTAGATACTGATACTCAAAATCTCAATCTTCATCCACACTTGTTTGCCATTGCAAAGAGCCAATCGACTGGAAACTACATTTGCGGACTTCGTCGTGCCTACGCCGATGATTCCGAGTATGAAAGCTCCACCAATGCACCGTGGCCTATTATAGAATCGGCGGAAGGAGCACGAGGCATGAATCTTTTGTCTCTCAACAGCGAACACTTGATGCGTCGTATTGCTGCAGAGAGTGATTCTCAGAACAACAACAGTGAGCTCGTGGAAATTTACAATACTGGTTTAGGCAAAGGCAAGATGGACGCGGCGTTTGATGCTCCCTACGAATCAGGTTCGGTCGAACAGCTTGGCTATGGCTGTGAAAAGTACGTTCTACTCCGTGTCGGACCCTTTCCAGACCTTTACGAATCCATGGCAGCTGGTCACAAGGAACGTGGCGATGAATCCTCCTCATTGATTGCTGCTGAAGCCAGCAATGGCAAATTTGGCGGCTTTGGATCTACGTTTGCCTACTATGGGCGCCTATTGAATTCCTTTGGGGAGAGTCGTTCGGAAGAAGGCCGAGATGCGGCTCGCATGTGCCTCCGATTTCCGCTGCCGTCGATTGGATACAAGGATGAGGATTTCAAAGAGGTGGCAGTGATGGGAGCAGTAGCCGAAGAAGAGGATTCCTTTGAGGAAGCCTTGGCCAAGTTGCAAGTGTTTTATGAAAAGATGAAGGAAAAGGAGGATTCGGACCCTCCAGGTATGGGTAATAACAAGACGGAGGAACAAATGGCAATTGATGAGGCAAACACCTTGTTGGACCGCATGGCCTTGTCAGATGTGGTGGAGTGGAGCAAGGTGCGAGGCGATCTAGCAGATCTATATGCCAAGGTCGGTAAGGAGGACATGGCTGCCTTTGTGGATCCTAGCAGAGCATAATCAATCATCGCACTACAGTACGTACGTACTCTAGACAGGCGTGATGATACCACGAGGGAGGGTGTTGTGTCAAACGACATGACTTCTCTCTACTAAGACTAGCTAATAACAATCTACCCTCAAATAGGTGTCTCTCCTACTAGTACGCCCTTCCAAGCCCTCCAACCCAGGTGTTTCGTCCTCCCAGGTATTTCCCCAACAACACCTAAACCTCAACTATCTAAGGCAGTCTGCATGTGTTTGTTCTCTTTTTAACAGGTCTACGCACTTCTGCTCATATATGGTTTCTCTCAAGAAGATTGGGACAACACGCCGCCGTTCATTCAACTGAACGTTCGTAACATCATGAAGTAAAGGACATAACTGCCAAACTGGCGGCCTTCCTGCGCAGATCTCAATCCTCGCAGTAGAACTTATCCTGTGGGTGCGGCTGCATGCGGTCATTGTGGGGTGCTTGCTGTTGTGCAGAAGGAAATGGATGCTTGGTCTGTTGTGTCGTTTGTTTAGCGGTGTGGGTCGAGGCAAGGTAAAACGTTGAGCTCTCTCTAGTAGACTAACTCACCTCGATAAAGAAGTATTAGAGAAGAGAATTGTGAGCGCCCGGTACAGTAACGGTAGCTAGTATTTTGATCAGGGTCATTGTGGTCATTGGTCATTGGTGGGGCATCGCATTCGAATTTTGGTCATTCTCGTGAGACAAGCAACAAGCTCGCTGTGTCGATGGAGGGTCTTTGTTGTCATTGATCTTTGCTCTCTTTGCTCTCTTTGAGTTGCGCGTACTCTACAACAACATGTCGCTGTTGGAAGGAGGCAGTAGTACCCTTGATTTGTTAACAGAATTCGGCTTACACAGTGCTTCTGATGTCGCCTCAACGTCAACGTTGGCTTCTGCCATGCTCTTTGGTGCCATCACCTTTTGTTCCGTCTCTCTTGCCGCACGATCTTACTTTACTGGTGACACACGGGCCTTGAATGCCGCACAAGCCCCCCGCAGCAAGCCTCTGGAGATTACATCCTTTTCCTCCGTCTATGCGCTGCTTCATCATCTCACAGTCTTGGGAGCCATTTTATTTTATGCCTATCTGTGCGAATATCATCCTCCCTTTGCGCATTCCAGCAAATCCTATGATCGAGATGAATTTCTCTTTCTTGTCATACTCTTGATGGTGGCGTCTGTCTATACGTGGAAACCGAACGATACTACAACTAGTAGCAGTAGTAGCACTGGTCAACAACAGCAATACGATGATGATGATCGAGACGATCGCAGGGAAATTGCACCAGTCAACGAGAAAACAGACGTTCTCAATCGGAGTCAGACGGAAGAGTGGAAGGGATGGATGCAGTTCGTCTTTCTTCTCTATCACTACTATCACGCTGAAGAAGTTTACAATCTCATTCGCATCCTCATCACCTGCTACGTTTGGATGACTGGTTTTGGAAACTTCTCCTTCTTTTACTTGAAAGCCGATTACAGCCTCGTGCGCGTCTTGCAAATGGTATGGCGTCTCAACTTTCTGGTTCTCTTTCTCTGCCTTACACAAGGCACCACCTACATTCTCTACTACATCTGCCTCCTTCATACCTACTTCTTTTTCATGGTCTACGGTACCATGCGACTCTTTTCCGCCAGCATGAATTATTCCAAATGGGGACTCCGCGCCAAATTGGTCATTGTCGCGGCAATCATTGCCGCCGTGTGGGATGTGGATACTGGGTTCTTTCGACTCGTGCACTTTCCATTCTTGGGTGAGTACCCAATGTTGGGTGCTCCCCTGGGAAGCATGTGGGAATGGTACTTTCGATCGTCCCTCGATCATTGGTCAACGTTTTTGGGGATGATGTTTGCACTCAATTATCCAATCACATCGCTCTTCTTTCGAAAACTAGAAGCCCAACCACTCGTGTGGCACGTCTTGGCCAAGACCACTGTGGGCGCAGCCCTGCTGGGTGCCTTTTATGTATGGTTTACAGGTCCCTTTCAACAATCCAAGACGGAATACAATCTCACCAATGCCTATTTTGGTTTCATTCCTCTCATTACATACATTTACTTTCGCAACTTGACACCGTGGTTGCGAAGCCATTCCATGGAACTGTTGCATCAAATTGGAAAAACAACTCTCGAAACCTATCTATTGCAACATCACATTTGGTTAACCTCCAATGCCAAATCGCTCCTGACGCTCATTCCAGGATGGCCCAAGGTCAACATGCTCATTGTGACGCTCATTTATTTCTTTACCGCGCGACGTCTCCAACGACTCACCATGTATTTGCGAGGCATTGTCTTGCCGGACAAAGATCGCAAACAGTGTTTGCGCAACATGGGAATCATGTTTGGAATCTTGATTGGTTTCTACGGTCTCGCGTTTTCGCTCAAATCCCTGGGTGTCTTGAATCTCACGACTGTTGGCGTGGTTGCCATTGGATGTGGGGCACTCCTCTACAAGGCCTGTATGGATTTGACATGGAACGGGTTCAAAGAATCCGCCATGGCGAATCACACTCCGACCGTCGAAGAGACGGTCTTGGACAAGATGGTGGGCGTCCACGGCGCGTCAGCTCCAAAGTACGATACCCCCATTAATGTCATTACTGCACCACTCGTGGGTTTCATGGTAGTCTTTACCATGGGCCTCGTGTGGCACGGCATGGCACAAGTTGGAGCGTCTAGTGTTGGATTGCTCCCCGAAGGGTGCGAACAATACGTGAATGCGGGAACGTGGATACCCGTCGATCCGTGCAATGAAGAATCCAAGGGGGCCGGATACCGTGATTATGGAATCTCCTCCTTTGCCACGTGCGGTGCCGACGCCACAGTCACGTGGGGCTGGAATGCGACGCACCCATCGTCGCATTGTCGCTTTACCCATCGCAACGTGAAGGAACTTCGCAAGGCCCTCCAACATCGTACCATTACCTTTGTGGGAGATTCCATTACACGACACTTGTACCATGCCACGTTACGACAAATGGGCATGGCAAGTGCGGGAGCCTACAATACCAAGGTCCCCAAGTGGTCGGATATCACCAATACGGTCCGTGACACTGTCATGGAATTTGAGTGGGCTGCCCTGGCGACGGATCAAGTGGTCAAGGTGAGGGATATCATTGCGCGGCCCGAAGAACTGACGGGTGGTAATCCAGTCGCCGTGCGACCCGATCTCGTGGTCATGGGTGGAGGAGCGTGGGATCGATTGCATGTCTATGCCACGGATGAAGACCGCGAATCCCATCGAGCGACCGTCAAGGAACTGGCCAAGGAAATTCGACTCGCGCGAGCATCTGGAATTCCCATTGTGTGGATTGTTCCAACCACCATCAACTCCAATGCGCTACTGACCGAAGAGAAGCAAAAGAACATTAAGGAACAAGATATGGCAGCCATGAGAGCCCTCTATGACAACTTGGGTGTCACGGAGGCGGCATCCTTTATTCTAGATGGTCCTGCGTGGACACATGCACGAGTATCCGAGTCCTACGATGGCGTTCATTATCCACTGTCAGTCTACGATGCTGGATCCCAAATACTCGCCAACGCCATGGATTGGTTGCTCCCCGAGCGACTTTATGAGATACCTGTCAAGGTTCCTAAACCGGGTTCCATGGCGAATCCTTCGTTGGGACTCATGATGCTGGCCTTTGTATTCATGGGTCTAGCCTGCTTTGATGGATTCATGGGATTCTCGTACCTCGCCTCCTTCTTTGTCAAGGGAATCATGCCAACTGATTTGTATCAACGTGCCTTTCGAGAGTTGCACCATCGCATGGACATTGACGACGGCCGTGAATATGATGATGGTGATGATGACACTATGGGATACTCCATTGGCATGACAACTGTAGGGAGCAACAGTACTGGTCGTTCGTCAGTTCTACCGTCTCGAAGTGTTTTATCGTCACGGAGTGCTCGCAGCGGGACATCAGGTCGCAGTAGCAAGTCAGGTGGTCGCAGCAACAATTCGGAACGAACGAGTGGCTCGCAACGATCCAGTGCGGGGAGTCAAGGGAGTATCGATGACGAGATTGCAGCACTGCTGGGTACTACCAGCAAACGGCTGAATGAAGTGGATAACAAGGCTTAAAAATTAGCTGCAATATATAAAAAGGAAAGCGTGTGGGCCTTGTGCTCTAATCTTTAAAAAAGTTTCAGCATCATCGAACCTGACCTCTAGGATACAATACATGCTTATAGAATAATACATATGAGTTCGCCTTCTTCTTTCGCTTGTGACTGAGAGAAACCAAAAAGGGCTGTAGCCGCAAAAGAACGTTGCACCGATTTGACCCATGGACGCGCGACCTGATCTATGGACCATATCTCATACACCTCCGGAAATCTGAGGAGTTCGTAGCAGCAAAGGCAATCAATCGCCTGATCGACAGGATTGCTATCATGTTAGAATAGGAATGTCAGGGTCAACGTGTGCGCGAGATCGGTGCGGAAAGACCCAAAAGATCGCAGCTGAGGTGCTGGTAAGATACGGAAGATAGAGGAGAGTGAGATCACTACTTGCGCAGCAAATTGGCAATAGTCTTGGCGTATACTTGTTATCGTGTTGAAGTAGGAATGCCAGAGCCAACGTGTGTGCAACATGTCTACAAGATCGCGACCGAGATGTGGAAAGATCCAAAAGATCGCAGCAGAGGTGCGGGAAAGAAAGCCCGACAACTTACTCGCGACAATGAATCATATAGTCAGCATGGTTAGAAAGCGCTAGCTATCCCTATCGGTACTTTACTGTTAGCTAGCTCTGTTAGCTATTCCTATCGGTACTTTACTGTTAGCTAGCTCCGTTCTTTCCCTACTCTGCCTCAACTCCGAACTTCACCTTGAGCGGACTCTTGGGTTTATGTGCGTTTTGCTTCTGGAGGAAGTCCTTCAGCATTGGCTTCTCCTGGAGTTGTATTTCCGCTTTTCGAAATGGATCTCTGTCCTTTAATTCTTCTAATTCTTCTCGACTCAGCGCCTTGTTGTGACTAGGTACAACGAGACGTTTTGGCCATAACAGGTCCTCTTCAATGGCTTTCTTGACCTCGCTCAAGATTTCTGCTCGTAGCCACGGAACCTTAGATATCTCTCCGCCGGCAACCTTGATATCCAAGTTCACGTCAGGCACAGTTGGGAAGGATATAATTAGCGCCCCATATCCAGGTGGCTCTGGCCGGAGTGGTGCCATTTCAAGTCGAATTACTCCCTTGAATGAAACCTTCTTAACGCTCACGGGCACCTTGAACCCCAGAAGGCGTGTAAAGAGCCTTAATTTCACGACCATATCTGAATTCCATTCCATGTCCATATCAAAAGCCATTGCATTCTCCACATCATAGACGCGCGATGCTGAGAGTTGCGGTGCATTTCGACCTGCATCAAAGGAAACTAGTTCCACCTTGCGAACGTTTGAGTTTTTGATCTCCTTCAGTGCTTCCCTGATTGACTGTTCCAGCTGATAGCCAATACTGTGTGGCATCATTCGGTCCAGTACATATTGGATGGGGATAAGTCCTGGAGCCCCAACTGCAGCGGCGTAGAAGTTGGCTTGAGCTTTCACCGCTTCAACGCCCTCGACAGCAGCTTGTCGCGTTTCCCGTAACTTTTCTTTGAGCACCTGCCATGCCTTATTCCACTGAAACTTTCCATCCATACGCAACGCCAAGCGAGTTTCC
>JAVCKV010102724.1:0-20275 GCA_032274145.1 Herpochondria borealis | reverse complement strand
TCGTTTGTTACTCCCTTCGGTCATGAGCGCTGCGCTTAAGTTCATTGCATTCATGCTTTAGAGTTGTCCTGTACATAGTTATTACTTACTATTTAAATTTCTTCATTTCGAATCTCAATCATCTGAGCGGCAACACTTACGGCAATTTCAGCAGGGCTTTTGCATTTAATCGGCAAGCCTATAGGGGTATGCACCCGTTCAAAAGCGCGCTCTGAATGCCCCTTTTCCAACAAAGCAGTTCGAATACGCGCTACTTTCACCTTGCTTGCCATCAGTCCAATATACCGTGCTTTTTTGTCTATTAATTGACTTAAAATTAAAGTATCAAGCGCACTTGAAAAACTCATTATGACAATATAATCATGTTTTGTGCTAGGAACAAAATTAGCGACTTTTTTATAGCTTGTTATAATTTTCTTGGAAATAAATTGGTCATATTCCTTTGTAGGCAATTTTGCTCGGTTGTCAATTAAAACAACTTTGAAATTTAACAAGGCCAATTGCCGACACAAAGCCAAGCCAACATGCCCTGCTCCTATTAGATAAACCGTTTCTTGAAAGTTTAAAATATAGCGGTAACTCCAACGATTCTGAGCAGTATAGTTGTAATAAAATGGCGCGTCTCCAATACCCATCAACTCCAAAGCCAAATGACCATCGGCATCCAAAACTAAGTAATAAGACGCGTCTTCTGTACAGGCCAACAAGATTTGTTGCACCAGATCAAGATCTGTTGCATCCAAAAAAAAAGTCAGTATCGTCTGTTCTCCCGAACAGGACAGTCCCGACCAATTACTTTTATCTTTTTTATCGTGGACCAATCGCTGGCAGATACATTGTTTGGTATTTGTTGCTAACAAGCGTTTGCAAGCTTCCACTTGTTTGTATTCCATTGATCCGCCACCAATCGTTCCAAAGAGGCTTGTGTCTTGTGCAACAGCCATTTGATGCCCTTGACGCCCAGGACTACTTCCTATACTTTCAGGAACAAACATCAAAGCGATGTTTTGTCCTTCCTTTAGTTTTGATGCTACAAAATTCCAAAAATAACGTTCTTTCATTCTTTAAGTAGGCTCTTTTTTACAGAATGGCAAGAATAGGTCACTGACCTAAGCTATAAATAGCTATCCTTGCCTCTTTATTTATGCTCTATTTTTTTTTATAAAAAGATAGACCTTTTAAGGAAACAAAAAAAATACCTATCCTTTATTTTTTAAAATTAAAAATCTATTAAGCTATTCTAAAAAAAACCAAAGAAATAAACAGTTCTAAATCAAAACTATTTTTATTA
Organism: Herpochondria borealis; assembly: GCA_032274145.1. Lineage (NCBI taxonomy): Eukaryota > Rhodophyta > Florideophyceae > Ceramiales > Ceramiaceae > Herpochondria > Herpochondria borealis. Next base: position 18,984 of record JAVCKV010102724.1, on the reverse strand, counting down.
AAAATAAATCTATGTACAGGACAAAAAAATTTTATCTAATACAAATGTAGGATCTGCCTAACATTTTATTAGATATTAGATCGCAGCACCTAATATCTAAAAGCAAAGCGATCTAAACCTTAGTTTTGATAGATTTAAGCTTTAAGATATTTTTAACTATCTTTTTGTCCTGTGCATAGAAAAAAATAGATCAATTACGTTTTCGGTTCTTTCATAAAAAAAAGCCGTTTTAGTACCATTTCCCTCATCCTACAAGACAATTAAAATGAATTCCATTTTCAAACCAATTTTCCTTTGTTTTCTTTTCTTTTCACTGCATCAAATTGCTGTTGCTCAAGTATCGTGGAGCACAATAAGTACTGGTAATTTACAAGTAGATGTTTGTTATCAAGAAGATACCGTTCAAGTATCATTTTCTAACATCAGTGGCACTCTGATGGACAGCGACAGCCTAGTCTTACAATTACCTCCTGGTATTTCTTATATCTCTGGTAGCTTAGTTGAAATAAGTAATTTTAGTATCACAGAGAATATAACTAGTACAGCTAATCGAATGGTTCTTGTGCTCAAAGATCTTCCTGCTATTGGTAGCATTGTTAATTTTTCTTTTCGAATTAAAGCTACTTGTGCCGCCATTACACACTTTGAAGGTGGTGGCAGCTTTCAAAATACATACACCTATTTCCATGATGGTCTGGCGGAACCCACCCACACAACACCTGATTTTAACATTAACTACCCTGCACTCAGTATTAGTAATGTAACCAATGCGAATGTTAATCTTAATTTGGGAAGTACCTATACACAAGAACTAACCATTACAAACGGCGGGAATGGTCCTACCAGTAATTTTTTCATTGCCTTGAATCCTCCTCTTGGAATGTTGTTTAGTGCTCCTTCCATTGGGCAAATGAATGCAAGTAATGATACCATCTTTTTTGCGAACAATGCACTTGGTAGTGATAGCTTGTTTACGGGAAATGAAAACATTGTCGTTAATTATCAAATAACGATTAATAACTGTACTGATTTAGCCACGAACCTACACTTGGCATGGGGCTGTGAAAATGCACTTTGCCAAACCGATATTTATCCTATTTCTGCCTCGGTTCCTTCTGTCGCTCCTGTTTTGACAACAAGAGCCACTCCTAGTGGTGTACAATGCTATGGAGAGCCAAACTTACAACAAGTTCGTCTTATTAATACTGGTACAGGAATTTCTATTAACGGTGTTTTCGAAATTTTTGCTGGAAATGCCTATGGCAATACTGCAACGGTTCCCAATAGAGTATTTCCAATAGATACCAGTAGCATTATGATTCAATTAGGTAGTACTGGAACCGCTACTTCTATTTCGCCTTTCTTTGTCCAAAATGGCAATGGCAGTTTTACTACTATATGTGGCATCAATAATCGTATTGGTCGTGCAAGAATCAACTTGCCCACAATGCCTGTTGGAGATACTATTATTGTATCGTGGACACAAATGGCTTGTTGTTCTCAATTTTGCAACTTAACAACGACCTTCAACGCATGGGAGTATAAAGCAGATTATCAAAATGAGTGTCAAACAGAAACCTATACGACCAATTACATAAGAGGCAGTGTTCGAGGTTATGATCACATTAGTTCTTACAGTTCTGTTCCTTCAGGTCCTACCGACATTAACGACGGAGACACTTCAAATTTCATTTTAGAATTCACCAACAGTAATGGCTTGACCGTTCCTGCCACTGATGGTTGGTTAGAAATTGAAATTCCGCTTCCTTTGGGTGTTGGCTTTTCTGGAAACATGACACTATTCAATCGACTTTTTACTTGCTCTCGAACACCTGATAGCTTGATTGTTGTAAACGATACCATCAAAGCCTTTTTTAATTTTTCTACTATGGTAGGATGTATTGGTTCTAATGGCTCAGCAAACAAAGCAGAACTACACGTCGGTTTAGTCGCCGATTGTAGTCTGCCTGGTGCAGCAAGTGGTCCAATAGCAATTCCTATTAGCACTTATCTAATTTTATACCCCAATTGTGCTGTTCAATGTAGAAGACCACTATATTGCCAAACATGGAATACCGACTTACATTGTCCTGAGCCTTGTTTAAATGGAGGTTTACAATTTAGCGAATTTAGTGTACAGCGCCATAATTTAGGCGCACCTGACAACGACAACAATGGTGTTGCAGATGTTTCGGGCGTTTTAGATATTAGTAAAATTCGCTCTAAAATGGTTATTGCTGGCGATACTTTAGCCTTGCGTTATGAAGCTACGGTTGCAACAAGTCTAAGTAACCCTCAGTTTGAATTTGCCTACCTAAATACACAGATGCTAGGAATGGCTCCTAATGGTCGAAATTTAGCGGCTTTGTTTGCCAATATACAGATTTTCGACCTTAGTACAGGTCTGATTCATACTTGTAATAACAGTGGTATTACAACCAATAGTACTAACAATTTCAATGTCAATATTAATGCCTGTACCCCTGCTGGCTTTGTCTTTGAATCTGGAGATTCGATTGCAATTGAAACCTTTTATCGCTTTACGACCAAATTTAATGGCGCTGTACTAACACACGATATTGAAAATGACTTTTATATTAGTCGTATTGCCAATCCAATTGATTCTGTTGATAAATTTGCTTGTAATACGCTAGGCGATCAATTCAAGACCATTGGGTATTATCATACGACTTGTTGTGGTAGTTCTCGCAATATGAATTCTTGTGGCAGTGCGCTAATTTCAAAAAATTATTACTTATCTATTGGACCATGTTGTAGTAATTATGCCAATGGGAATTATTTTAGAAATGAAATTCGACATTTTTCTTATCTAGATACGTTTGAGTTTTTATTGCCTGTAGGCTACGAAATGGATACTACTCAAATCGCTAGTTTTAATTATGTTTATACAGGAGGAAGTGTCGGTTATACAACGATCACTCCTATTGATCCAACTAGCAATCCTGTGCGCTTTGTAATTGGCGATTTCTTTACGCCTAGAGGAGGAACACATCCTATTTCGGATGAAGGCTACTATGGTACCGTTCGCATGTTCATCAAACCATCTTGTAATACAGTCCCTAGTTCTAGAGTCTATTATTATGGCCATTATCAAGGTATTGATAATAATAATACCTTCTTTGACGACTATAGAGGAACTAGTGACTTAATTAATTACACTGGTCCCGACTTGGATGTGGCTGCCATTACCCCAATCGTTGTTTCAACAACAGACACGGTTATTTGGCAATTTAGAATTGATAATAATTCGAATTTAGCTAGTGCTGCCAACACCTTTTTTAATTTAAGCAGTGCTGCCGGTGGAATTGTAATTGAAGAAGTAAAGGACATTAATAGTAATACAGTTCTAACGGCAAATACCAACGGACTTTACGAATTGGGTGGTCTAAATCCGTCCACTAATAATGTCTATGAAATTATAGCAACTCAAAACTCCTGTATTCCAGATAGCCTGCTAATTATAACAGGATGGAATTGTAGTGATTATCCTACCAGTGTTGGTACTTATCCTTGTGCGTCAGATTCTACTTATTTAAAAGTAAGTAACCCACAATCTGCCCTGCAAGTGGCTGTGTTAAGAGATACCGCTTCTGGAGTAGATTCTATTGACATTTGTACTCCTTTGATGTATCAAATTGAGCTCACTAGTTCTCAGTCTAGTAGTGTTAATAACATGCTGGCAACACTGCAAAATATGCCTTCTGGTTTAAACTTTACGTTAGGCTCTGTAGAATATGAATACCCTTTGGGGAGTGGTTATCAATCTGGGCCAGATCCTACCGTAATTGGTGCTGATTTGGAGTTTGACGTGAGTAATTATGTCCCTAGTTTGAACACCAAAGGTTTGTTAGGAACCGTTGATGCAGATAGTCTTGGAGATCGAAAAATAAATGTGCGTTTCCAATTAGAAACAGATTGTAATTTTATATCGGGAGATGCCTTTAATGTTCAAATTCGAGCACAACGTCCATGTGGTGATCCTTTGCCCAACATTGTTTATACGGTTGCTCCTATTTTAATAAAAGGAACCGATGTGACACCATACGTTACTCAAATTAGAATGAGTGCGGATGAAATTACAGCTTGTGGAGATCAACACTCTTTCTTTTACAATGTTTCGATTAGAAATCTTGGTGCAGGTACAACAACGATCAACGATAGTATTTTGATCCGTTTGCCTGCTGGCATTCTTTATCAAGGCTATATACCTAGCACCGCAGGTTTTAGCAACCCACCTTTAGGGCAGCCAACCGTAACCAACAATCTAGGAGGAACTAGCCTTAGTTGGCCAATGGTTGGAGGAATTGTACCTGGAGATAGCATCGTATTTTCAGTGCGAATTGATGCCGAAGACAGCCCAACCATTTGTATTTCACAGAATTCAGAAGTCTTAAGTTTAATTAATACCAGTATTTTCTGTTTGTCTTCTGGAACGAATTGCACCACAAGTACCCCTAGTGGTAGAAACAGCACAAACATTGTCGTCAATCGTCCTAGCTTAACCGTTACAATTGATCAAAATACAAGTTACAACTTTCAACTAGCTTCTGGACAAAATGCGATTACCGTAAACGGAACTATTGATAATAGTAGTACGCCCGTTTTAGTTGGAGATACCTTAACCGTTGAGTTTTTCTGTGACCACGATGCTAGTGGAGACTTTACAGTTGGAGATACTTATATTGGTTTTTACAGTATGGATATAGGTTTAGGGACTGGATCAAGTCATGCCTTCACATGGATGGACACCTTCAATGTTGCGCTTTGTGATGTCAATGGTGGAGAAAATATCGTTGCCGCATTACGCCCACAACCTAATGTAATGCCTAGACAATGTGCTTGTCAATATAGTCAAAGATTGGTTCAAGATATTTTACTGCCTGTTGATTTAGCTGATTTTAGCGCACAAGTAGCGCTTGCTTCTTGCGAAGTAAATTTACAATGGCAAACCGTCGCAGAAGATAATTTAGATTATTATGAAATTCAACGAAGTTTGGATGGGCAAAATTTTGAGTGGTTAGAAAAAATCACTGCTATAGGTACTTCTAGAGTAAGCCAACATTATCAGTGGACGGATCAAAACATCCATCAAGGACATTACTACTATCGACTTAAAATTGTAGAAATGGGAGGCAGTAACCGTTATTCAGATGCTATTTATGTCGCTACTCCTTGTGCCCAATTTCAAGGAAAAAGTGGGTTGATTACTTTATACCCAAATCCTACTGCCAATTTACTACATCTTAAATTTTATAGCAATGCCACTCAAAATACCAGTGCGCAACTTCAAGTATTAGATGTTTTGGGACGCCCTGTATATACAGCACAACAAAGAATCGTTCCTGGTACTCAAATCATAAAATTAGAGGTACAACATTTACCGGAAGGAACTTACAACATTGAATTGAATCATAAAGAATGGTCTAGCAATAAGAAATTTATAAAAACAAAATAGAAATTTCTTTCTTTAGAAATTTTTCTAAAAGTTTACCTCGTCTATTGATGGGGTAAACTTTTTCTTTTGTTACTTTTGTTCTTCAATCTAAAATAGATGCTTATGCAACTCTTGTCTTGGTTTCAAAAGCCTTATCCAATTGTAGAAACATTTTTACAAAAATTATTTTTAGCGCTTATTTTTGGGCTATTCATTTATTTATTCTTAGTCCTTTTTCAGCCTTTCAATATTCAAAGTATTGCAAAGCGACAACCTTTGTACACCTTAGGGTTTGGTATTATTACGACGATATTCATGAGCTTCAACTACCTGCTCTTTCCTAGCCTTTTCCCAAAATTATTTCAAAAAGAATATTGGACTGTTGGAAAAGAATTACTATTTCTTTTATTCAATATTGTATCTATTTCCTTTGGCAATTACTATTATCATACATTTAGTGTAGATCCCATCTTCCATACTTTTCAATTGGATAATTTCTTGTTTATGACCCTTGCAATTGGTGCCTTTCCTGTTGTATTTTTCATTTTTTTAAGAGAACTTTTACGCTCCAAACAATTAGTAGAAGAAGCACAAGCGATTAATACAAAACGAGGGATTGAAAAACAAAAGATAAAGCTTCCTGAAATTGAATGTATTGAATTGAAAGGAGAAACTTCTAACGACTATTTACGAGTAGAATTAAATCAATTACTTTTTGCCCAATCCGAAGGAAATTATTCTAAAATACATTATCAAGAAAAAGGGATTTCACAAACTATGTTACTGAGAGTTTCACTTAAAAACTTAGAGACACAATTGGAACAATACCCTTCTATTCTTAGGTGTCATCGCTCTTTTATTATTAATAAAAATAATATCACACACCTGTCGGGAAATGCTCGTTCTTACCTGATTCATTTTGTTAATAATACCGCAACCGTTCCTGTTTCTAGAAGTTTCCCCAAAGAGAAACTAGTTTAAACTTAATCCCCACTCGATTCTTATACTGACAATACCTTGATCCCATCTATCCCTCTAGCCTCACCTGAATACCTTTATGTCCAATCTATCCCAAAAATCTTCCCATTCAGCCCTAGCCCTTGATTATAAAGACACTTAGCCTTTATCTTTGGAAGAAATTATTAATTCTTTCACACAAAAAAAATGAATTATGAAAAAATTAGGGCTACTCTTTTTTCTCTCACTTTACTTTATCAGTTGTTCTACCATCATTCCGATGTTTATGAAAAAGAAGCAAGCCAACAATGAGTTTAGCGATTTGGCAACTTATGCTGACACTTATTTTTGGACCCATTTTCATGAAGGGAATTATGATAGTATCCCTCAAATATTAAACTTATTAAAAGCTGCTTACATAGAAAATCCTAATAATGCCACACTAGCAGCACACATTGGATTCACCCATTCTTGGGCCATCTCAGAACGCATTCGACTCCCTGAAGGATCTGCTAGTATTATTGATCATGCAGCATTGGCTACAAAGTATTTTAAAGAGGCCATGGAATTAGATCCCAAAGATCTTCGCCTAAAGGGTTTTCATGGTGATTTCTTGATGACAGAAGGCAGTATTGCAAATGATAAGAGAAAGATAACCAAAGGCTATTTAGAAGCTAAATCGGTTAGTAAACAATGGCCTGAATGGGGAGATTTCACCTTAAGCTATCCCTTGAGTTTATCTAAAAAAACAGACAAACGATTTCAGGAATCTATTGATCTAATGTGGCACAATGTAGATGCCTGTGCCTGCGAAAAAGTAGATCGAGACAGTTTGGATTGGAAAAAGTATTATCCACTTCAAGAGACTAATCTAAAAGAAAAAAATAGACGTGCTTGTTGGAATACCTGGATTGCTCCACATAACTTAGAAGGCTTTTTTATTCATTTTGGAGATATCTTAATCAAATCTGGTGATTTAGAAAGAGGATTGATGATGTATCAAAATGCAGCCTCGACTCCTGAATACGAAAGTTATCCCTATAAAGCATTATTGGAAGATAGAATTAAAAATGCTAAACTGAACTTAGAGCGCTTCAACCAAAGTGCAGCAATTGCACAAGGAAATAGTAATCAAGTTTTAATGATTAAAGGTAAAATTTCGTGCATGGGTTGCCATCAAAAGACAAGCTACATTGCACCAAGCAAGGCAACGTCTTATGTTGCACCACATATTAAAAAATAGTTCTTATTTAATAACCTCTTCTGGAAGTTGAGAAAAGTTAGCAGAAATGATTCTAAAAGAAGCTATTATTAAAGCGAATATAGAAGTATACATAATCAGAGCGATCCAATTTGCGCCTGAATCTCCTACAAAAAGTTGTGTAAAACTTTCTGTTTGAGCATCTAACAAGCCCAATACAACTGCTAGTACAGTTGCAATCGCTAATATCATTGGAGTAGATTTGTTGTTATTCTTTTTCATAGTAGTGTAGTAGATTAGAATAGTTGAGCAACGTGTTTAATATTAAAGACGTTGCTCAACCAACATTGGTTGGGATTTTTTCTATAATTAAATATAAAAAAACAAATCTATTCTTTTACTATGCACCTCTATTTATGTAAAATCTAAAAGAGTTTTATGACAAAAACACCTAATAATGTTCTTTTAAACCTATAATCTGCCATATATTTAATGGTTCTTAATGTAGCGTTTGAACCGTAAATTCTGTTCCTTCATTAAATAACTGTTGCCTTAAACTTGTCAAATAATTCGCTATTTCCAGATCATATTGATTGGTGACTACTGATAAATTAAATTCCACCTTCCAAAATTCTGCCTCTCTTCCTTAGCACTAAACAATATTGCCAAACAAGCGCATTCTACTAACACCACCATCTGGATAAATATTTAGTCGAACGTGTGTAAAAATAGCTTCACTTGCTATATCATTATAATAATGTTCTTGATCTCCTTGCAACTTCTGCTTAGACAAAATTTCAGTCCAAGGCAAGTGCTGTATATTTTCTGTTGTTACGGTTTCTTTTTCTGGCAAATTAATTCCATCCAAGGAGCATGTATCTGGATAATTACCTTTGAAATGGCAAGTATCTATCAATGCTTGATTAATTTTCCCAGGTCGAGCCAACTTTACAACAACCCAATCTCGGTTATGCAATGTTCTATTCCGTTTTGTTTCCCATCCATCACTTATATTTGCCCCTTTATTCGGCAGAATCAAATTATCCATAGGACTAAAAAACATGTCGCTACAAAGAATTGTTTTAGCCCCCATATTTGCAGCAGCCAAATCAATTGTACTCTCCTTGGTATATAAGTCCCAATCTATCTGCACATGCCCATATACCTTAAATCGAGCAAGCCCTCCATCTGGATATATTCTTAATTTCAAGTGCGTATATATGTAATCAGAATACATGTCTATAAAATGCTGTGAATCTGGATTCAAGGCAATTTTCTTAACTAGGTTATCCCAATCATCGTGTTCTAAGATCGTTTCTACAGAGGCATCCATAGGCAAACAACAAGCTTCTACAGAGGCATAAGGAGGATAGTTTCCTAGAAAATGATTGGTGTCAATATCCAAACCTCTTAGACGTCCCATTGCCCCCAATTTAAGGATACAAAAGTCATGTCCTTCGGTTCGTTTACGTCTAGATTCCCATCCATCCATCCATTTTCCTCGATCAGTGAATTTATCTTCAATAAAAACGCCTCTTCCAGGTTTTAATAAATTTTCCATTGGCGCAAAAAAATCATCTGAACAATACAATGCTTCTGCACCAAAACGTTCTGCGGCTAAATTTTGTAAAGCCGTAAAATCTGGTTGCTTCATCTTACTAAAATTAATTTTTTAAATGATAAGCAAACCTTCAAATAATTTATAGGCAAAAAACCTAATTATATTTATCTATAAATTATTTTGCTCGCTTACTTAGAATAATTAGAATTCCACGCAACTAATTCTACCAATCAGTTGACTATTAATAAATGTGTTGTTCCATACCAATTTCAACAAGTAACTCAACTTGCTAAAACGTATAATCAAAGATAGAGTCAGATATTTTTTTATCCTACATTAAGATTACATTAGTTCGGCAAAGAATCTGATCAGATTGATTTACAATTTTTTGTAAAACCTACAAAATTCACTAAATAGTTGCAAATCAATCTGATAAAATAGTACTTTTTTAATTTTTAAATAAAAATCAAAAAAGTGCCGAACTATTAAGATCTAATGGTCACTATTTATTTGATGGTAAAATTTTTACCAATTTCCGCTAAGATAAGAATACTTGATAGAATATAGTACTTGAGTAGAATTCGGTGTACATTTTCTATAAATAGACCTCGCAAAATAGATGCCCTGCTAAAATCGAAAGTTCATATATTTAGAACATTCTTTCATTATCTATTATAGAATTTCAATAATTACAACTATAATTGAGTTTAATTACTAGATATGCAATCAAAATGAAAACAAATTAAATTTATAAAGTTACACAAGCCACTAACAAACAGATCTTTACAAAAAGGCATTAATTTAGAATTCTAGCAAAAAAAAGAACATAGAGCTCTATATTTCTAGAATTTTAATTAAAAAATATTCTTTTTATGCTCATAATCAATATCATAGAGTTCTGTTCTTTTTTTATTTTATATTAATTCTATTCATACAATCTGTTTTCATTCTTGTCTGGTCAAAAAATAAGACAACATTAGCAATTCTATCAGAACCAATACTGATTAATACACTTTTTTTTATCTCTAGAAATAGAAAAAAAATTGTTTGTAAATGTTTTTTTTTAAAATTTTTAAGATTTTTTTGTTATTTTAGTTGCAGTAACTTTCTCTGCACGTAAAACATACTCCACTATGAATCTAAAATTTATATTTACCCTTAGTTTGCTTTGTCTTTTTGGGGGCAAAACACAAGCACAGGATAACTTAGAATCTCTATTGAGTATAGTTGAAACTGGTAAGACCTATGCTTTGTACAAAGCAAAATCTGGAGAAACTAACATCGTCAAAGAAACATCGACCCACTACTTAAAACTTGTTCCTGCTAAATATCGAATTATTCTAGATACAATCGAGCTTGCACCTGCGCTCAATGGCAATTTAGATACTAGTAATTACTTTATTCAAACGGAAGTTTTAGTACTAAAAGAACCAGGCGCTGAGTGGAAAACAGCAACCGTTTCTCCTTTGTGTAGAAAAGAAGATGGTGTCCCACACCTTGCTCTTTGTTTATTAAAAACAACTCCCAATTATCGCATTGTTCATCGCAAGTTTTTCCCATTCAAAAATATAACAGATACTGCTTCTACTGATTATGTTATACCAGCAGAAGTTATTATTGTTCAACGTAAAGTTTTAGATCAAAAAGCACGTATTTACTATGTCACTGCTGATAAAAAAGATAACCTTGGTGATGGAGAAAAAATAGTAGCAATTCCAGCAGGGTCTTGGAGAGAATGGGCTGAAATTATTTGCCCTTATGGTGATTTTAACGATCCTTCTGTAGAAGAGATTCAGATCGCACTCAAAAAACAACAGTATGATGTAGAACTTACTGGAAAGCTTGATGAACAAACTAAGATGCATATAATTATGTTTCAAAAAGATAACATGCTAGAAATAGGCGGTATTACTTCAGAAACATTAGATCGTCTAGGCGTCAAAAGAGAACGATTAATTCAAATTGATTTCTTAAATTAAGCTTCATTATCTATCTTTAAAGTAACAAACGTCATTCTATCATATTAGAATGACGTTTGTTACTTATAGAACTTATCACTTAAAGCACACATAATGAATCCTTGGCAAGAACTAGTACGGCAAGCTTTAATTGGAAATATTTCTAGTAAGAAAATTTCTCCTCTTCTGCTAGAACAATTTCAACAGTATGGCTTAAACTTATCTTCTAATCAAGCTCCAGAGACGATTCTACTAAAGGCTGCTGCAATACAAAACAAATTGCACAGTGTGGCACAAATTCCTGCAACAAGCCCAGCACTAGCAGGACAAATTGCTCCTGTAGAAACACTAGATTACTGTCATACCCAACGCAGGTATCAACTTCAATATATTCTAAAACATCACTATGATGAGATGTTACTTGAGTTGCTAGATTTATTAAAAGATAAGTGTCAAATTATTTCTCCTGAACTTTTGCCAGAACTACTCAACTATGGGATAAAACGCCCTCATACACAGGAGCTTATTATTTCTTGTCTTGGTAATAGAGGCCATTGGTTAGCCCAGTTTTCGGACAAGTGGAGTTATGCGCAAACAATAACGGATAACGACGACATATTTTTTTATGGTACGCACGAAGAACGAGTCGCTTTTCTTAGAAGACTGCGACAAACAACTCCTTCTCGTGCCATCGAGCTCTTAGAACAGGTTTGGGGTAGCGAAGGGTTTACAACAAAAGCTGATTTTTTAAAGGTATTGCAACATAATTTAACCCTTAGTGATGAGCCATTTCTAAACGAAGCGCTTCGAGACAATCGGCAGGAAGTACGCAGTCAAGCAGCTATCCTATTGGGTGTAATCCCTAATAGTGAGCTGGTCCACCGGATGCAAGATTTAGCTACTCAACTCGTCACTTATAATTCCAAAAAAGAAACGATTAATGTCGATTTACCAGCCACTTGCACCACACAAATGAAAGTAGATGGTATTGCCCCTCGCCAAATTTTCATAAAAGATCATGGACCTAAGGCCAATCAGTTGGCTCAAGTTATCGCAAAAATACCACCACAATGGTGGGAAGAAACGTTTGGAAAAACGCCTCAACAACTTTTTTTGTTGGCGACCAAAACAGAGTGGAAAAATGTATTTGTTTGGGGATGGGCTATGGCAGCTAAAAACTTCAAGTCTAAGGAATGGATTGTTGCTTGTCATAAATTCTACTTAGACACCTTCTTTAAACACAACTGGTCTAACTTTTCTATTGATTTTCTATATCAAGATTTACCCAACGACTTATTTAACGCCTTAGCCAGTGAATACTTAAAAACAGATAAGCGACCAACCTTGTCCGACGATCATCCTATTGTTTCTTTTCTATTAGCAGAAGGACAATCCTGGGACGAAAACATTACAAAGAAAATCATTCAACGCATTAAAAATACGATAGAACAAGACACCTATGTGTTTCATTGGAGTATTAAAGCGGTTATCAAAAGAGCCGCATTTTCTATTCCTCCTAGACTATATGAGGTAGTTCAAGAAGGCTGGCCTACACAATCTCACGGTTGGCATTCTTGGCAAAAAGAAGTAGATGCCATGCTATCTATTCTCAAAGTTCGCCAAGAGATTGTCAATTTAGAAGAATAAATTTTGTCGTCTCTAAAACAAGTCTGAAAAAGTCCTCAGGCTAATTAACTCTTCTTCAAATTCCCCTTCAATCAAGGGATATACGTCTACATAACGTATTTGTGTCATCGTATTGTACTCGCCAATGCTATGGTCTAAATAAATTAAGGCAGCAAGTCCATAGCGGCGATCTTCTTCTTGATAATTTTTGCAGTGAATTTTCACATCAAATTGTCCTGTTTCTGGAACCATCGAATAACGCAACAAAATTTCGTCTTCTTCAAATTGAATGCCCTCTACTATCGCGGGTAAAAAACCAATTGCTTGACGATATTTACAGGTTTTCCAACCTGAAATTACAGGAAAAGCATCGCAAAGTTCTTCCACCCAAGGAATCCCTTCTTTGCGACCATCACAACTAACAATCAAGATATGATCTCCATTCTCTTCTCTTGTCAATTCAGGAATTAATAAATCACAATACGTTTCCAACTCTACACAGAGATCCTCGTAAGGCTGTGGATCTGTAAAATCGCTTCGCAAAAACTCCTCCAATGAAATTTTATGATTTGCCAACCAAATCCAAAAATCAATTGCTTCCATTCAATTTTCTTTCTATTCTCTTAAATTTCTGAATTAATGGACTCCCACAACATATCTTTCAATTCAGATATACCCATCTGAGCGACAGAAGAAATAAAGATGGTAGGAACATTCTCAGGTAATTCCTCTTTCAACATTTCTTTCAATTCTTCGTCTAAGATATCGGCTTTAGTAATGGCTAGAATATGAGGTTTATCTAGCAACTCTTCGTTGTATTGTTGCAACTCATTGACCAATATTTTATACTCTTTCGAAATGTCATTACTATCGGCAGGAACCATATACAACAAGGTTGCATTTCGTTCTATATGTCTCAAAAAACGATGTCCAAGACCTTTTCCTTTGTGAGCATCTTCTATAATCCCAGGAATATCCGCCATTACAAAAGAGCGGCTATCGCGATAGCTAACCATCCCTAAATTAGGCACTAATGTCGTAAAAGGGTAATCTGCAATCTTAGGTTTGGCAGCAGAAAGTACAGACAACAAAGTGGACTTTCCTGCATTTGGAAAACCAACTAAACCTACATCTGCTAAGACTTTCAACTCAAATATTTTCCATTCTCTAAGGCCCTCTCCAGCAGGAGAAGTATAGGTTGGAATTTGATTGGTAGCTGATTTATAGTTCCAGTTCCCTCTTCCTCCACGACCTCCACGAGTCAAAATTACCGTTTGCCCATGCTCTGTAATTTCGTGCTCTACCTCTCCTGTTTCAGCATTTTTGATTAGGGTTCCCAAAGGCACCTCTAGAATAATATCTTTTCCTTCTGCTCCAGACGAACGACTTGAGCCACCGTTTTCTCCTTTGGTTGCAATCACATGCTTTTTATACTTCAAATGCAACAACGTCCACATTTGACTACTTCCTCTCGCTACAATATGACCTCCACGGCCACCATCGCCACCATCAGGTCCTCCTGTAGAGGTCAATTTATCTCTATAAAAATGTGCTGATCCTGCTCCACCTTCCCCAGAACGACAACAAATTTTTACATAATCTATAAAATTTGAATTATCCGCCATAACTTTATCTCTCTATTATAATATATACAAACTATTGAGTGCGCCATCCTATCCTAAATAAGGAACCACTTACACTCTCAAACAAAACCACAAAGGTACACTTTAAGTTTCAGACTATGAAGCTGTTTAAAAAGTATCTTATCTTTTGGGGTAATATAAACAGCGATACTCCCCTAGCTGTTCATAACATCACAAGGAAACAAACCAAAGCAGGAAAACCAACTATTCATAATAAGTGATTTTTTGCTCCATAAATTGATCTGCTACGTCATTATAATTATAGCGAATTTGGGTCGTCCAATTTTTATTTTTATCATACTCATATTTGTATTTATAAGAATCAGAAGGATTCACCACACCATTACCAGTAAAAGCAAGATCTTTTGTCTTATTCCCTTTGGCATCATACTCGGACTTCCGTTTATAACTAGGCGCATTGTCTCCTGTAAAAATGGATTGTTGAATTTCTTGACCAGCGTCATTGTAGGTATACAATTGTTTTATCTGAAGCTCCTTCTTTTCATCATAAATCTTCGTTTCTCTTAAGTTTCTGTTCTCATCATAAGTATGCACACTTCTACTTTTTCCTTTACTTTCCGTAAAATAAGCCTCCTCCTCTATCTTATTTCCAGCCGCATCATAGACATAAGCTACTTGCTTCACTAAGGCTTCATTGACATACTCTTTGGTCGATAACAATTGATTTTTATCGTTGTAATCATAGGTCATTTTGTGACGAACGGTTGCATCAGAAAAGATGCTTTCCAATAAATTATGCTGTTCATCGTACTTATATTTCCAAGTATTCATTACCTTTTGCTGCTCATCATAATTAACCAACTCCACTTTATTTCCAGCTTCGTTATAAGTTGTTTTTATCCCTCCTTTTGCTGCTCCATTCGTCACATAGCCATCTTTAATCTTGGCTTCGTACACTAAGACTTCTCTAGATTTTATTTTTCCCTGTAGGTTTTTTTTCGCCAAATCATTCTCAACCGCTGTTGATTCTATCTCTGGTGTTCCTTCTCCTATTTGATTGGGGTCAACCTGCTTTGTAGTCGTAGTGTTTTCTGTGTTTAATTCTGTCGTACAAGACATTAAATTCCAGATCAAAAATACTAGTATTAGCTGCTTCATTGATTATATTAGTTTTCCTTTTTTTGTAATAAAAAATATATTTAAAGGTTAGAATGCTCAAATTACTACTTTTAAACAAATTCTCTCTCTATAAAGCTTCAAAATTTATAGCAAAAAATATAAAAAAAGAATAAAATTATTAACTTTATACATCTTTATAATATAGCTCTATCCTAATATTTACAAGCATTTGAGAAGCATTTCAAAAAATTTAGGACTGTATTATTATTACTATTGATAAGACCCTATAGTACCTAAACTATGCAAGAAGAAGACTATATAGACCAAGAACAGGTCTCCCAACAAATCCATGTAGAAGAAAACTCTAATTCCAATGATGATACCTCATCAACTCCTAACGCTTCTAACAATCCCAATAATGAGCCACCTCCAATCACGAATGATCTGGGGGAACCTGTTGTTATCAATAGTAGCACCATTCGAGTTGGTACAGATTACTTCAAACCAAGCTCTGAAAAAGAAGTAGATACTTTAGTGACCGATAGCCGCATCAATGTTCAACAAAAGAAGTTATTTCAGTTGCAATATGAGGCCAATTACGGTCCGCTGCCCAAAGAACCTGCTATAGAAGAGGAAGTGGTCAAGGAAGAACAAGAAGAGAACGATCAAATTATTCCCAGATCTATCCTTCCTCAAACAAGCGCATCTACAGACAAGGAAACAGAGCCTGTTGACAAGATCATCAATCTAAAAGAACTAGCAGGAGATCATTATTCTCAAAATACCAATCCTACAACAGAAGGTCCATCCCCCAATATACCTGTTCCTACAGAAGTGGCTCCTGTGCAGGAAGCACCTTTGATTGATGTGGCCCAATTGATGTGGCCCAATTGATGAGCGAAAGTAAAACAGAAGTATCAACCACTCCTCTTGAAACTAAAAAAGCACCGCTACCTACTCCCAATACAGATCCTGACTTTCAAGCTGTCAGCGAAAAAGTTGCGGCACAAGGAGACAAAGAACAAAAGCACGAAAGCAGTCGCTCTGCCACAAAAAAAGCGGAGGAGGCTTCTGTAGAACCTGAAAACAAAAAACGAAGTTTGGCAGAAGTCAAACAAGTAGACAAAATACAAGCAAAAGACACTCCTGCTTTTGATACTTCTTCTTTCGTACAAAGATTGATGGCCAAAATTATTGCCATTACACCCAAGTCTGAAGAGGAAGCCGATAACTTTAAGGATGAAAACAAAGTCCATGAGGTAAAAGCCATTGCTTCTGAACAAGTAGCACAAAAGAAAACAACTTCCGTTGGTCCGCTTGAAACAGTAGCAAAAGAAACACCAAATGAATCGGGCATTACTAGCAAAACGGTCACACCACTAGCTAAAGCGCCTATTGGTCCCAAACCTAAAGATTTAGGTATTGAGAAAGCCATGCCTAAGAAAAAAGCAAGCGCAGAGGTAGAGCAGCCTATCCAACAAAATTCGCAAGAACTGGAACAACAATTTCAAGAAAATGAAATTACTGATGAGCAGTTAGCCAATTCTAATGAGCCTACCTTTACGAATGCACTGGAAACTAAAAATACCGCACAAGAAGATAGTAAAACTGCCCCTAAGCAACTTAGAACAGCCGAAGAACAAAGCTTACTAGAAACAAAATCTGGGGCTAAACAGCAAGGTAAGGACGATCTCGTGGCGATGCACCAAGATAGAGCCAATATCTTAACCAATGTACAGGGAGAACAAGAAGAAGCGAGTAACAACTATACCGCAGAAGAAGCCAAGGTAGCTACTAAAATCAACAGCATTTATCAGAGTACCAAGACGAGTGTAGAAAGCGCTTTATCTGGACTAGATGGAAAAGTAAATCAACTCTTTAACCAAGGTGCTGCTAAGGCACAAAGTCGCTTTGAAACTTATGTTGCTCGCAGAATGGCTTCCTACAAAGCGGAACGTTATGAAGGGGCTATTGATGGTTCTATTACTTGGCTTTACGATGCTTTTGCAGGGCTTCCTGACGAAGTTAATGCCTTTTTTGTAGAAGGCCGCCACTTGTATATCGAAACCATGAAGCAGGTTATTCAAGACATTGCTGACTTGGTCGCACAAGAGTTGACAGCAGCCAAACAACAGGTGCAGGCAGGTCGTCAAGAAGTAGCCGATTATGTTGAATCCTTGCCAGAGCACCTCAGAAAAGCAGGTCAAGCAACAGCAGCAACCATTAATAGAGATTTTGATGAACTTAATACTAAAGTAGATTCCAAAGAAGAAGAACTAATCAATAGTTTAGCCGAAAAATATACAAAAAATGTTGCTCAAATTGATAGCCGCATTGAGGAAATGAAAACCGCCAATCGTGGTTTAATTGATATTGCGCTCGATTCTGTTTCTGGGGTTATTGGAACCATTCTAGAAATTAAAAATTCCTTGATGGGCATTTTGTCTGCAGCAACGGAAGCAATTGGGGCTATTATTCTAGATCCAATTGGCTTTTTAGGTAATTTGATTGACGGTGTTGGACAAGGTATTTCCAATTTCATGACTAAAATTGACGACTACTTGACGACGGGTTTTGTGGAGTGGTTGACGGGCGCTATGTCGGGTGCTGGTATTCAGATGCCAGAAGATATTTTCAGTCTAGAAGGAATCTTTAGCATTACCACACAGGCTTTGGGCATGACTTGGGATTTTATTCGAGCCAGAGCGGTTGGGATATTGGGCGAAGGGCCTGTGGAAACGATTGAGGAGAGCTTTGAAGTGTTCCAAGTCTTGCGTACTGAAGGCATGGGGGGTGCTTGGGAATATATCAAGGAGCAGTTTGGTGATTTGCAAGAAACCATCATGGGTTCTATTACTGGAATGTTGATTTCTGAAGTGGTTGAGTCGGGTGTCAAATATCTACTGGCGCTGTTAACGCCTGCAGGTGCTTTTGTGAAAGCTGCCATGATGATTGTAGACGTGGCGCAATTCTTTATTCGCCAAGGTAGCCAACTCTTAGAATTGGTGGATGCTTTTGTACAGTCTGTTAGTGCCATTTCTACGGGTGCGGTTGGCAAGGTAGCGGAGATGATTGAACGGGCTATGTCGCTCTCTGTTCCTGTCTTAATTGGCTTCTTCACTTCTCTACTAGGCTTGGGTGATTTGGCGGCAAAGGTGACCAAAATCTTTAAGAAAATTACAGGTAGAATAACGGAGACGATTGATGGCTTTATTGAGAAGGCTGGCGCTTGGTTTAAGGATAAAAAAGGACGGAGAAAGGAACGGAAGGATAAGAAGAAAAAAGAAAAAGAGGATAAAAATAAATCTGATTCTGAAAAGGATAAAGATTCTAAAGACGATAAAGATAAACGTACAGACAAACAGAAAAAATCGGACCTTAAGCAAGGTATGAAGTTGGGGGCTGCTGTGGTTAATAATGAGCAACTCAACCAAGACCAGATTAAGGTCGAACTGAATAAATTGGAGCTGAAGTATCGCTTGGATGATCTGGGAGCAAAGTTG
>JAVCKV010102613.1:0-20284 GCA_032274145.1 Herpochondria borealis | reverse complement strand
ATGGATAAGAAAAAAGTCATCATAGGGAGTCGTGGAAGTGATCTTGCACTCTGGCAAGCACATTTTATGCAGGACCAACTGAAGTCCATCGGGCACGACAGTGAAGTCATAATCATCAAGACCAAAGGGGACAAGATACAGCATCTAAGTTTCGATAAAATTGAAGGTAAAGGATTTTTCACAAAGGAAATCGAAGATCAGCTCCTAGATGGCTCGATCGACGTTGCCGTACATTCCATGAAAGATCTGCCAACCACGAGCCCCGATGGCCTGCGAATCGCCGCTACATCCTACAGAGAAGATCCATCTGACACCATACTTATCGATAAGAAATACTACGATAATAACGAACCTCTCAAACTCAAAAAAGGTACTGTTGTAGGTACATCATCCGCTAGAAGAAAAGCGCAACTCAAAGATCTCAATACAGCTATTGAAATAGAAGATATCCGTGGTAATGTACCAACAAGAATCCAAAAACTGAGAGACGGAAACTTTGGTGCTATCGTACTCGCAACAGCTGGACTGAATAGACTCAAACTAGAACTGGATGACCTCGAAGTCGTGCAGATGCACCCTAGAGAATTTGTCCCTGCACCAGCTCAAGGTGTCCTTGCCTATCAGACCAGAACAGAAGACATCCAAATGAGAAAAATCATAGCTCAAATAGGAGATACAAACGTCGCTAGAAGAACCAATGTAGAACGTAAAGTACTGCAAATGATGGATGGCGGATGCCATCTACCACTCGGCGTATATTGTGAACAGGACAAGGTGGGCAATTATCATTCTTGGGCAGCTATGGCGGATGATGTAGATGGTAAAGTAAGGCGTTGTAAAGTGTCACAAAGCACCTTCGTGGGACTGGCAGAAGAAATTTATACTCAACTAAAGGGAGAAGCATAATTCTCGAATTTCAAAAATAATATCTAGCTACTACATATGAAATACTTAGTTTTTGACGCTACTGGAATAGGCAAGCCGAAAGATTACAAAGCTCCATTCACAGAGACCCACAGTTGGCCTCGACTGATCCATCTTTCATGGATTATTTTGGATGAAGCATTCAAACCAGTGAAAGATTACGACTGTATCATCAAGCCTGAAGGTTATGTTGTCGATCATCATGTAGTAAAGTTTTCTACCCTAGAAGAAGAGGAAATCGAACGTCGTGGAGAGCCTATCGAAGATGTATTTAAGGCATTCGCTGAGTCTGTGGCATCAGTAGACTACCTCGTTGCGCATAGTATGAATACGCAAGAGAATATCATCGCAGCTGCATATATGCGTAAAGGAATGCACCCTCCTCACTTCACCACAGAGAGACTGTGCCTGATGCAAGAAGCGACATTCTACTGTAAAATAGCTAAGAGAGGTGGAGGCTATAAGTGGCCCTCATTGCAAGAGCTATATACCACATTATTTAATCAGAAATTCACACCATCAGGCAATGCGAGAGCGGATGTTATTGCAGCAGCAAGGAGTTTTATCATGCTGATGAAAAAAGGTGAACTAGAAGATTTTTTTGATGAAGACTAAGAAATTTAGTTAACTCATTTATAGTTAGCTACCTGCAATACCCATGACGTTCTGGTTTGTAATATTGGAGTTGACTCACTATTTCTTACGCAGGATGCTCAGCCCATCACGAAGTGGCAGTAATAATGTCTCCACTCTATCGTCATGTTTCATTTTTTGATTAAAATCTATCAAGGACAAGGTTGTAGAATCTTGCCCTCCCTGATAGACCTTACCATCCCAAATTACATTGTCTGCTAAGATCAACCCACCGTTATTGACCTTGTCTATCACTAGATCAAAATATAAAGCATAATCTTGCTTCTTGGCATCAATAAATACCAAGTCATAGCTCTTATCAAGTCCTGTGATGACCTGCCGTGCATCTCCAATATGAGAGGTGATTTTATTACGGATTCCCGCTTCGACGAAGAATCTATTTGAGATATGGTTGAGCTCTGGATTGACTTCTATTGTATCGATGTGACCATCCTTCGTCAATCCCTCCGCCATGCAGATCGTGGCATACCCAGTAAATGTACCAATCTCTAGGACATTCTGAGGTGACAACAACTTAGCAATCAAGCTCAGAAATCGACCCTGTACAGGACCAGATGCCATACGTGGCGCCAATGTCTTCAAATGAGTTTCCCTGTAAAGTCGATATAGAATGTCGCCCTGACCCTCAGACACAGATTCGCAATAAGAATATAAAGCTCTGAATGAATGCTCATCGATCATACGGTAGAAAATCTTTTTTTCAAAAATGGATACCCCATCACCACTGCAAGAATGATGCCTCCACCAATATAGAAATCAGTTGTCAATTGCTCATACTCTTTGAGAATCACCGCCGCTAGCAGTATACCGTATAATGGTTCTAGGTTGATCACTAAATTCGTAGCATAAGCGGACAGCTTACTGAGTGCCCGCAGATTCAATATAAATGCAAGTGTTGTGCACAACAATGCTAACATCAACATATAGACCCAATCCCAGAATGTCGGGGGCAAAAAGGTAGAGAAATCAATGTACGCATATCCCACTCCGAAAATGAGCGTGATAAACACACAAGCACTCCCCAACTGTATAAATGTAAATGCATATGGACTCACCGTATCGACATACTTCTTATTTAATGTTCCAAACAATGCTGCAAAGAAAGCCGAAGCAAATCCCACAAGTACACCTTCATACATGCTCAAGTCTAGACTACCTACAACAAATATCATCCCTGGCATGATCAATATCGCGAGAACAATTTCTAGCATTTCTATCTTACGCTTCATAATCCACGGCTCTAGCAGTGCGGTAAATATAGACGTCGTCGCCATACAGATAAGTGCTACAGAAGCATTTGCCAATTTCACACTGCCATAAAAGCAAATCCAATGGGTCGCCACTATACAACCTATAAGCATGATAGGACGTGCTGTGGACCACTTGATTTTGAGCAGGTCTCTACCGAATCGTAGCAAAAACAAGATTGATACACTCGTTATTAATACTCTCCACCAAACCAGTATAATCGCTGGCAACTGGATCAGATCACCAAGTACCGCAGTCAGACCGTAGAGTACTACTGCAATATGTAATTCTAAATACGGCCGTTTGCTGTCTGACATAATCATGTTATAATGGTGGATAGGTTTTCGATATCCTATTTAGAATACATACTAGCCTCTACTAACTGACATATGGTATGTCCGATTAGCATATGGCATTCTTGTATTCTCGGCGTATCCTCAGAGGGTACTTTTATGATAACATCACAATATTCGAACATATCTCCACCCGAACTCCCTGACAGCCCGATAGTAATCAATTTCCTCTCGCGAGCTACTTGCAGCGCACGCACAATATTTTTACTATTGCCCGATGTGCTCAACGCAATCAATATATCTCCCGCATTTCCAAATCCTTGTATCATACGAGCATAGGTCTCTTCGAATGAATAATCATTCGCAACTGCGGTAAGAAAAGAGCTATTTACATGTAATGCTTCTGCAGCTAACGGTGGCCTATCTATATAATATCGTCCTGATAACTCCGCCGACAAATGCTGAGCATCCGCTGCACTACCCCCGTTTCCACAAAAAAACACTTTGCCCTTCTGCTTGTAGCTACTGACGATATGAGTAGCAATTTTCTCAATTTGGGATAACATCATTGTATCCTCTAAGATCCTCCCCTTTAGCGCTATCGCCTCTCGAATGTTGTTCGCAATTACTGATTGTATATCCATTTGCTATCTTTTGGAACTAGCTGCAATTTATACCAGATCTTCTAAACATGAAGTAAAACTGGAGCAGTCGGGCTGCAAAATACGATAATAAATTATTGCTGAACAAAAAAAAGCTGCACTCCGACAAAATCGAAGTGCAGCAACTCATTATTTATCTCAATTACGACCCGCTATAAATATCACATCGTAATTGGGGATAAGATACCAAAATTAACAAACACAATTATCTGATGATCATGAATTTATCGACCTTCTCGTATCCATCGACAGTTACTTTATAGAAATATGTACCACTCGGTAGATGACGAACATCCAATGTTGTAGTTTTTCTATTGACCATCAACTGTCTCCCGTCTTGTGCATAAACACTCATCATTACTTTTCCTGTCAAATTGACATCAGAAAGATCAACATGCACATAATCTGTTGTTGGATTAGGATACGCGACTACCGAAGCAAGTTCTGGACTGTTGGTTCCTGTTCCTATCATATTGCCAATCTTTCCATTGATATGCATCAGGTTATAGTCAGCATCGACGCCATACGACATTCGATTTTCAAAATTGATCGCATCATTGAGCAATCCATTGGTAACTGCTGTAAACTCAAGATATACAACAATATTATCGAGGTCATCCACCGTATTGTATTGTTCTACTACATCTATTACTACTAGGGTCGTTTTCCCCTCTGCATCTGTATGGAAATTACTGTTCGAGCCATCACCAAGAACAGGATCAACATTGTATAGATCTATCAAATCCGAATTTACCATAAAGTTGGCTTCGATGCCAGTCAAGTCATAATCTCCTTCTATAATCAGAGGGACTCTATATGATTCTCCCGCATTCAATAGTACGTCCTCTAGTACAAAATTAGTACCTCCAGCTGGTTCAGTCTGACCTTGCAAGAGTGCAGAATCATCGACATCTCCTCTCTTGTATGCGCTATATCTTGCCTTAGGTTTCAATGTGCTAGACAATTCCTCCACCTCGTCTCTGAATATCCATTCGCTAGTAGTTGATAATCCTAAAATCCTATCGCTCAATGCTGAAACATCATCTTGGTTTAGATTACCATCACCATTCAGATCTGCAGCAATAATTCCTTCTTCGTCCAATCCGTCAACACCGAGAATATATCTTCTTACTATCAATTCGTCTCTTACATTGATGCCATTTTTACCATCATCTTCAAAAGTAATCGTACTGATATCATTAGGTACTTGTGTACTCCCTGCACTATCAGTTATGAATGTATCATTGATCACAACTCCTGGCATCGCTCTATCAGTAGTGGTACTCACCGTTACTAAATTTTCAAAATCAGAAAAATCAACAATGATGGTCTGAGTGTACGTCCAGTCGATATCGTACTGAGTATTTGTGGCCGTCCAGACTCTAGCTATAGTCAAAGTTGAGACCTCTAGACTTATTAATATGTCTACATACGACGCTTCATAATCATCTGCATTATTAAAAAATTCTGGCGAAGCATCTTTAGCGGGCACATTAGAGAATGTAATCAATTCTTCTGGTGTGATTCTATAATCAGCAATGAACAAATTAGTAGGCCATTCTACATCATCATCCAGTGTATGACCTGATTCGCAATCTCCTACTGGAGCTGAATTAGGTAATACGTCACATATCAAAGACTCTGGATCGACGCCTACATTGATGATTTGAGTAAACTCGTAAACCCCTACTGTAGAACCCATCTCAAATGTTAACCAATCAATACCCACTACTTTTCTTACGATTCTAAAATTACCATCAGCAAAGTTGAAAATATCATCTGAGTAAGAGACTGCAAAAACTTCACACCCTTCACCATCTAGCGTTATCAATACATCTGCTTCCGCATATCCAAAGTTGGCAACAAGATTTGCAGGTAGACAATCAGTATACTCCAAACCCGAATTTGCAAGGAAAATTTCCGCGAGTGGATATTGGACATCATCAGGATTTGTTGGACATTCTTCGCCGTCACCACTCACATATATCAGCCCAAAACAATTATTGTCATTGATCGGATCAGTAAGGAGATAATCAAGAGTCTGTCCTTCATAGGTAGTAGTGATAACATTATTAGTAACGATATCCCCATTGCTATCTGTAATGGTAAGCACTAAGTCATCTTCGTTAAAATATTCTCCAGACACCAGGCTCGCGGGAAGCATGAGAAGATCAGAACCATCCAGCGAAACAGTTACCTGACTTACGCAAGATAAAGTAAGGTCCGCTTCAAAAAACAGTTCTATAATCTGTACCTGCGTCAATATATTGTTATTGCCCCAATCGATAGCCACAAAATTTCTGACAATTTTGATAACTTCCGGTTCATTATACACTATATCTTCATAGGCGTAGTGAATATTTTCGCAGTCTTGCACTGTGTACGGATAGACCTCTTCCAGACTATATCCGTATACAGATTGTAAATTTTCGATGGTTAGGCCATCGACTGTTCCATTCTCATCAACTATTGTAATATCATCAGGAATAATAACATCGCTTAACAGACACTGTCCAAACTCTTTAACTATAACAGTACTAAAAGCACTAGCACTTTCACCTTCATCATCTGTAACCGACAACGTAACCGTATTGTCTCCTAAGTCATCCATAGTGAAAACTGATTGACTAAGAGATAATGTCAATGCTCCACAAAAATCATAACTACCGTCATCTATCTGATCAGGGGAGACAGTAGCTGTGCCGGTTAGCTCATCCAAATATACCGTTATTGATTCTTCAGCTATAGCAATGGGTAGAAGCTCATCCTCTAACTGGACCGTTGTGATACATGACGAGATCTCTCCTTCATTGAACGCTTGGATATACAATGGAAACTGATTCCCATCGGTAAGATCCGCACATGATAGATCAAGCATCTCTGTAAAAGGACCAGAAGGTGATAAGGAAGCTGTATATGTAATAAAATCGAAAGGTGCCTCAACAAAGTCCTCAGCAAATACCTCAACAGTTCCAGGAGGAAAAATCACTATTGTTGTCAGGTTAACACAAACAAGATCGTTGCTCCCCTCTGAGTTGATAATCACATTGGTAGTAGCAAAATCAGTATTCCCTGCTGCATCGGCAACCGTAAATATAACTTCGTAAGTACCAGGGCTCGTAAATGTATTCGGTGTTAGTGTCATCTCTGTGATCTCGCAGTTGTCAAAACTCCCAGCATCAATCTCCGATGCTGGCACCACGATCGGATCCACACCATTTCCCGTAAAAGTTTTCCCCGTATAAGCATACGGTGTAGGGGCCAGTTTATCCTGTACAATAATCTCCCCCCAGCACTCTGTGGTGGTTAGATTTTCAAGAACACCGATGGTAATCGGGCTACCAATATTTTCGCAAGTAAGTGTAAGTACATCCATATACGGACCTCCATCTAGCGATACAGTAAACACACCGTTTACAGGTACAATACCTTCTGTGAGTATATCAGCTGTTACTATAGCTTCTCCATTATCATCCAAAGACATGTTTATCAAGTTATTACATACTGCAGTATAACCATCCTCTACTAGAACTTCCACGTCTACCGCTGTAATATTGTCACTTGCGTCTCTTACTGTCACTGTAATCAGATAAGGTCCGATGGCTGTAAAATTAGTCTCAGACATAGTGATGCTTGTAACTGAACAATTGTCAGCCGCTCTATCCGATATCATATCGTCAGTCAACGTAATGTCACTGCCTACATAGATAAGGTATATTGGAGCGAGAGAAAAGGTAGGAGCTGTAGTATCTATGATTGTTATTTCGCCTAGACAATCCACGGAATCACCATTGACATCGTCACCTCTGACATAGAAAATACTCGTCCCTAGATCTGCACACGTATAATCGATAAAGGTATTCCAATTGGTACCATCGGAAGAAGCTTCAATGTTTGTAATATTAGTTGATCCATCTACAAGACTAGCGGCAAATACCTTTGCCGTTCCTGCATTACTACCTGAGCCTACAAGCGCGGCGACTACATTCTGATCACAAGCTAGCTGAGCATGGACAGTTGCAAACGTCATAAACGACATAAGCCATAGTAGAATAACGATTCGTTGATTTTTTTTCATAATTTAGTTTTTAAATGGTTTTGTAAAAAATCTCTCTTACTACAGTTTATATACTATTCCACAGCGTATACCGTAGTAAGAGTTTTTTTGTTTATAATATTCAGAAGTTATAATATTGCTCAATCCGATCTCTCCAAATGGCTGCAGTCCAATGGTCAAGTTATCAGATAGTAAATAATTTATGTTCAACTGGCTGCCTATAGCCAACCCATGATTTCGATATGGATGATCTTCATTTTTAGCAAATTTTTCGATGGTTGGGTTGGATGCATCGAAGTAATATCCTCTATGTCTTGACCACAGTCCATAACTGAATGATCCATCTACACCCAATGAGAGATTGCCAATACTGAAAACCGACACACCTATGCCTCCTGTCAGATTAATATAGTCTTGATCCTTATGCCAAAGTATGTCATTTGTGGAAATCGTAGTAGTTTGCACCGGTCCATAAGTCGGTATTTCTACACCATCCTGATCTATACGCAGCGATTCTATGCCTTGAGACAAAGATTGACTCTGCGTGGATTCATTGTTTCTGTATTTCACAATAGACTTGTGATGAGAAAGGCCTACAAATGCGCTCCAACCTGACCTGTGTTCTACTCCTATCGCAAATATGTTATTCCAGCCGATGACCATTGACTCATCACTAGCTTGTGCCAGCAATTGTGATTCACTGCCTTGCAAACTATAACTATTTATCACCTTATGAATACCTGTATGAAGTGATATAGATGGGCTACTCCACTGCCTATCGTATGATTGGTTTATATCGATGATAGTTGGATAGTTGACAGGTACACTTGATATCAATCTTGTGTCATGTTCTAATGCTGCTATATCTAATAATGCTCTAACGGCTGACGATGTAGATAATCCTGCAGAAGTTTCGACATCAGTTATGACTTCGTTTTCTTTTTTAGGTTGATTTCCTGCAATAGGAAAGAATGGTATATCCTTTTCTGAATCCAAATTCTGCGTACCGATAATAACATTGTCGATTCTTTGTGTAGGTCTCGCTACTGGGGCAGAACTGATTGTTTTTGTAGTGACAGAGTTACTCGTGGCTGATTCAGCGATGGTATTTATTAATCGGGCACCTGCATCATTATTCTTTGGTAGCTTACTGGCAATTTTTCTATTCTTGACAAGTGGTTTTGTTACTTCAACACCTGCAGCGTTCAGTTCTCCTTGCTTCGTAGTTTCAACTTTAGCATTATTTCTGATTTTTGCTGTCGTTTGATCATTTGCCTTATGAATTTCATTGTCCATATCTGCTCCCGATTCCAAGGTTTGCCTGGCAAATGATTCCACTGCAATATCTTCATCTTCGATATTAGTATATATTGCAGAAACAAAATATGCACCCACAGAACTAACAAAAAGAAGGCCCAACAATAACCAAAGTAAAGCACGTCTATTTGACTTTCTGACAGGAGTAATCTGCGGCTCGATATTCGACCACAACTCGTCCGTATTGATATCAAATGTCAAAAGCTCAGCCGCTGACTTGATATCTTGTTCTTTATTTGATAAATCTTGATTCATTTTAACTTATTTTATCGAAGAAATAATTACTTCTCCATTGGTTTAGGCCAATTTTTTAATTTTCTTCATTGTTGTAAGATGGGTTCTAGGACCATCTTTTTTTTTGTTATTGCTCTCCATGAATTCATCAGATAGCATTTTTCGTGCCCTAGCTACTAATGATCTAGATGACCCCTCCGTAACTCCGAGATGCTCGCTGATCTCTCTGTGACTATATCCTTCGATGATATACATATTGACAGCGATACGATAGTTATCCGGTAACGTATTCAAGTATTTTAGCACTTCGTCTACATGCATGCTATCATGGATCCCTTCATCATCATACATCTCAGGGGCTTCATCGATATCATGAGTGATATACTTTTTCTCTCTGCGCAGATAGAGGAGACACTGAGTCGCAGCTACCCTTCCTATCCAAGATTTGAATAATCCCCGTTCCTGATACGCAGAAATATTATTCAATATGTGCACTAAGGCATCTTGCAAGCAATCCTTTGCATTCTCGGGTTCTCTGATATATCTTCGACAGACACCAAATAGATATGCCGAATACTGATCTACAAATGCCCGTTGGCTTTTGCGATCATTATTTTTACATCCTTTTATGATTTGAGGTTCTTGCAATTATTTGGAGTTACAGTTTTGTCTTTGATTCCAGTTATCTCTTTGTGTAGATCAGTCCTTCTACATTGAATGTCCCAGCAAGAGACGGATTCAAGGTTTGCATCCATAATGCCCCTGAGAATCTTACCTGAATTTGACCATTCTGATTTT
Organism: Herpochondria borealis; assembly: GCA_032274145.1. Taxonomy (NCBI): domain Eukaryota; phylum Rhodophyta; class Florideophyceae; order Ceramiales; family Ceramiaceae; genus Herpochondria; species Herpochondria borealis. The sequence continues at coordinate 10,097 of JAVCKV010102613.1, read as the reverse complement.
CATCAAATTGCAACACTTCGAAACTGTCTACACCACAGCCTACTGTTGATTGCTCACAAGAAATATAGTACCCTTGCTCTCCAAAATCAGCATCATCAATCGATATGTTTATCTTTTCAGAAGAATACTGCCCTTTTTCCGTTCCTGTAAAAATTAGTTTTATCTCACCGTCTCTAGATTTCAAAACCGACCGACCACCTTCTACAGAAAACTCAAATGCATCATATATCTTCCTATCCCCTCTTATGGTCAAGTATGAAAAACCTGCCTGATGGTCTCCACATCCACTAAGTACATCAATTTCATCTTGTACATCACTGCTCATATCAATAACTGCGCCTTGAGCTGCATTTTCCAGGTCAATCGCTGATATGCTATACTGACTACAAACCGCAATCCATCGATTTTGATTCTGATTAGAGAATGCGTATTGATTGCTACCATATACATCACTGATCTGTAGTGTTGCTGACTCGATGACTTCTCCTTCACAATCCAATATATCTGCGTTTAGATATTGATAATTTTCGCCTGTCAATATCACAAGGTCTTCATTGGTGAGATCGATATTATCGGTGTTGAGAATAGATGACTGTAGGGCTTGTTTGCATGGATTTAGAAGATTGACAGCCACGGAGGTATTTTCTGGCATTACAGCTATGTATCTACCAGCTTCCGTTGATTTCAAATCTACACCAAGATCGTCATAGTTGAAACTCATATCGTGGTATGCCACTTGATCACCATCCTTAGAGACTCTACCTTCTACGAATATGCCCTTTGCATATCGAGACAATGTGTAATAACCGCTCTTTGTAATATTCACTTCCGAATTAGAATCTACATCTTGGATAAGAGTCCATAATTCAATTTCAGGATCAAACCAAAATAGCCCATTTTCTTTATGTTGCAATTGTCCAATACGCAATACCATAGGGCTATTATCGTCTACAGTGAGGCTTCCTCCATTTTGATCAGAAATTGACACAAAAAAGCCACCTCTGCTTTCCATTGCAATCGGATGGGAAGTCTTATCATACGCTATCGTCGAAAGAGAAATCGCATTGTCTACTTCGACATAGTCAATATGTGGATTTCCCGTAAAGTTCTCGATAATCTCAGCACTAGAAAGATCTAAAGTCAGATATGCTCTATAATCAATCACCACATCGCCAAGAGGTCTATCTATACTTTGATAGGCTGAGTGTGTCTCGATATTGAAATGGTTTATATCATTTTCAACAAGAAGAACCGTCTTGATTCCTATTGGCTGCCCGTCTTTTACGACGCGGATGGTTTGGCCCTTTTTCTTAGCATTCTTGACCTCTAGATAGAAATAATCCAATGCCACATCTTCTATTTGATCATTGACTTGAAGGTAATAGTCGGATACAGTTTCGTTCTCAAACAATACATTCCCACTGATTTCTGTTGTGACAATAACTTCTACTGGTTCTATTATTACTTCTGGATCATCAGGCGTATTGTCTACATTTTCATAGCAGCTTGACAGCAGAATAATTGACAACATGAAGAATAATCTAGATTTCATATGCGATGACGTTTGATAGTATAATGCACAGAATTGAAAATGTGCTGCAACAGGTTACAACTTATTTCAATTTATCGACTAAATTAATCATTCATAATTAAGCGCTTGCCACTGGCATAGTGTCTTTTCCTATTCAAGTAGCGTCTTAGTAAAACCCACGAATTATTCAGCCATCATCTACGCTGTGGAAATGAAGCTGCAGACAAGACATATGATTTAATAATCTTAATTCATAATTGCCTCTATTACCTGAAATGCCAAAATGATACATGTCCGAGGAGGTTGCGGTGTTCCTGAACTACAATTTGTCTATTTACAAACTGCTTATCATTCAAAATTCTTCATTCAAAATTCAAAATTGACTCTTTTTTATACTCCTCGATGCTTGACCGTATAGTAGAATGTAGCTCCATAACCAACAGTCAATAGAATGTGCAACATCAGAAATGTATAATCGCCTAGATGATATGCAGAATACACCCCAGCCAAAAAATAAAGGGAAAGAAGTCCTTCTAAAATAGTGACCGAAGAGATCTTTTTTGCTTGGTATTTCTCTTTTTTGAAAGAATCTGAAACCCTTGTGATATCAAACTTGGGGGTTCTAATAAATGCCGACTTTCTCCCCAAGTACCCTTGTATTACAGCCACAGAATTATGCAATGATAGGCCCATTGATAAAGCAAGAAAAATTGGAAATATAAAAATGAACTTTACGATCAACCACATTTTTTTGCCTTCCTTCCATTCTTGATCCACATTGGCCACATAGTATACAAAGATGATGGATACGAGGGACAATAAAAATACTCCGAAGTATTTGCTATCGATTCCTAGCGGCATGAGAAAAAACAATATCGGAACACTAAACACACCCATCGCAAAAACACAAAGAAAAACGGTACTTGATAGTAGATGCGTGCTCGCATGAATCTTCTTGAGCAAGGGAATATTTGATCGCCACACAGTTGGCAGCATTTTCTTAGCTGTCTCTGCACCCCCTTTCATCCATCTGAACTGTTGGGATTTGAGTCCATTCATTTCGGCTGGTAGCTCAGCAGGAGAGCCTATATCTTCTCGGAATACAATTTTCCAACCTTTGAGTTGTGCTCTATAACTCAGATCGAGATCTTCTGTCAAGGTATCAGCTTCCCATCCCCCTGCAGAGTCGATCGTTTCCCGTCTCCACACGCCTGCTGTTCCATTGAATTGCAGCAAGAAATCTCCTGCATTTCTGCCCCGTTGCTCTACCGTAAAATGCACGTTAAGCTGAAAGGCTTGTAATCGTGTGATAAGACTGTAATCTTCATTTATATGTTCCCATCTCGTCTGTACTACACCGATCTTCTCATCTTTGAAATACGGAAGTGTCTTCCGCAGAAAGTCAGGATTCGGTAAGAAGTCGGCATCAAAAATGGCAATGAATTCTCCTTTGACGAATTGCATGCCGTATTTGAGTGCTCCCGCTTTATATCCTTTTCGATCTGGTCTTCGAATAAGATCGATGTTGTATCCCTTTGCTTTGTATTCATCGACTTTTCTTTGACTGATCTCTAACGTCTCATCAGTCGAATCATCTAGTACATGAATCTCATAGCGATCCTTGGGATAGTCAAATTTTACAATATTATCTATTAGCCTTTCTGTGACATATAATTCATTGAAAATAGGAAGCTGGATGGTTACAAATGGCACCTGATCTACAGCTAAATCCAGTTGTGCTTCTTCTTTGATATCCTTTCGTGTGCGTTGATAATGATATAAAAGATGAAACTGCATCAAGCAATAAAACGTAATGTAAGTCAGTGCAATAATATATATCGCAAGCAAGGTGTAGCCTAGTATGGAGACAAAAATGGTCATATGTGTGATCTAATTTTTGTCATATCAGTTTGAAAATTGTCCAAAGAATTTTGTGTCCAGCTAAGATAGTGCCCTTTATCGTACCAGAGACTTTCGAGATGCCTATTCTTACTCTATATTTTACTGGGACTTCTAGGCATTTCATTTTCATTTTTGCAGCTTTGACTTGCATCTCCACGGTCCAGCCAAAGGTTTTGTCCCTCATGTCGATCTCTAGTAGGCGGTCATATCTTATCGCCCTGAATGGCCCCAAGTCGGTAAAGTCATACTTGTAAATCAATCGGATCAATGTTGTAGCCAACCAATTGCCAAAAATTTGCTGTGGCATCATTGCTCCTCTCTCCATATCTCCTAACGCTCTAGATCCTATGATGAGATCATAACCACTCTCTAGAATGGGAGTGACAAGGTCTACAATCTGCTCTGGATAATCTGAATAATCACCATCGAGAAAAACTACGATATCTGGATCATCCCGAAGGTCAGCAATGTACCTCATTCCTTTCAGACAGGCATTGCCATAGCCTGGTATGGGCTGATCAACTACGATTGCTCCACTCATTCTCGCTACCCGAGGTGTGCTATCACTACTATTGTTGTTGCACACGATAATATTACGGACCAGCTCCTTAGGGATATCATTGATCACCTTACCGATAGATTGCTCTTCGTTGTAAGCGGGTATGATTACGTCAATGATTGGTTGCTGCAAAGTATTTGAGATATTTAATAGAGCGCAAATGTAACATAAATACGGAGTTGTGACTGTAGGAATGGGGACATTCTCTAGTGGAAAAACTATTCCTAACCGATAAAAAATAGACGCTTGCGGTATACCTAGCTGCAGAGTTTTAGTCCCCTCAACCTTACTAAACCGTTATCTCAATCCGATTCATCTCTGGATCAAAGACTACACTTTCATAATACCCATCGCCAGTAGTCCTTGCCTCCCCTATGACTTTATAGCCATCTTTTCGCAGCAGTTCTGTCAGTGCATTGACTTTTGCCTTTGACCCCACAGCTATTGCAAGATGGTTCATCCCTATGTTTTGATCGATTCTATCATTCTTATCTGAAGGAATAGAGGACTTGTGCATCAATTCTAACCTGCAGCGATCATCAAACGATAAAAAGTAGGAAGTAAATTTCTTTTGTTCGTTTACATATAAATCCCCAGCCCGACCATTGAAGTATGACTCGTAGAAAATCCTCATCCGCTCCAAATCTTGAACCCAGATGGCTACGTGATCTATTCTCATCTTACTTTACCTTTTTTGTCTGTAAAAACTACCGACTATCTACCCCACTCATCAATCAGCTGATAGATATGTGGAAGATTACGGCCTGCTCCATCAAAATCTAATCCATATCCGATAACAAATTTGGTAGGAATCGAAAAGCAGGTATAATCAACTTTGACTTCGAATTTCTGAGCTTCGGGTTTGTGTAATAAGGTACAAACCGCGATAGATTTAGGTCCTTGCTCCTCGACCTTAGGAATATATTGCTCCAGCGTAAAACCACTATCAACTATATCCTCTATGATCACGACATGCCTATCTTTGAGATTCTTTTCATTCGGAATTTTCACTTCTAGTCTGCCTGTACTTGCAAGGCCTTTATAAGATGACACTTTGACGAAATCTATCTCACAACCTATATCCATATTCCTGATCAGGTCGGAGGCAAACATAAATGCTCCATTCAGCACCACCAAAAACACTGGATTCTTACCTTCATAATCCTGCTCTATCTTTTTGGCAACCTCTCTGATCTTACCCTGTATTTCATTAGCACTTAAATATATAGCGAAGTCAAGAGCACCAATGGTTACTACATCTTTTTTCTCACTGAAGTACATCATTCTAATCCGTATTTATCTATTAAATATATAAGTGAAGCCATGGCAGCAGCACCCAGTTCTAGTTCTCTTTTATTAACAGCATCAAGCTGGTCAATTGTTGTATGATGATAGTCAAAATATCTTTGTGAATCTGGCCTCAGCCCAATCAACAGTCCTTTTTGATCTTTGAGTGGTCCTATATCAGCTCCAGAACCTCCAGTTGTAAAATACAGGCCATAGCTCTCTAGCAATGGAAGCCATTTGCTGACCCTCGCATAAAAAGGCTTAAGTACCTCCGCGTGTCCATCAAAACTGAATCCTCTAGGAACAAATCCACCTGCATCTGACTCGAGCGCTGCCAAGTGATATTCTCCTTTCTCTTTGGATACTCGAGCATACTCTTTGCCACCCGCTAGTCCGTTTTCTTCGTTCATAAACATAACACACCTGATCGTACGTTTTGGGATATAGCCGATGCCATTAAGGATCTCTATCACTCCAAGCGAGTGTACACAGCCAGCACCATCATCATGAGCGCCTCCTCCTACATCCCAGGAGTCTAAATGCCCACCAATTACGATGATTTCATCTGGAAATTCACTGCCCTTGATCTCTCCAATTACATTGTAGGATATAGCCTCGTCACCAGGCATACAGTTGTTCTGGATCGTCATCGTCACTTTCTCTTTCTTGAGTAGTTTACTCAGGAAATTTGCATCATTGGTACTGATGGCCAGACTTGGCACCTTCGCTTGATCCTCTTTGTACACCATCGTGCCCGTATGTGGGTGATCGTCTTGTCGCAGTGTCATAGATCTCACGACAGCGCCGATACCTCCGTATTCTGCAGCTTTGGATGCTCCCCATACACGTTGATCCACAGCTCCGCCATATGCGTTGAATGTCCGCAACTGGGTCGGATCCATAGGTCTATTGTAGAACACTATTTTTCCTTCTATCTTTTCTCGCCCTAGCTTTTCTACCTCATCGAGTCCCATCACCTCTATGACTTCAGCGGAGATGGCATCTGGTCCTGTTCCGATCGAATTGCCAAGAGACAGAGCATTCAGTTGCTTGGAGTGATCATCATACTTCGAAAAATCTCCCCATGCGATAGATACAGATTCCGTATCACCTCTATGCCACTTCTTGACGGTACAAGGTTGCAGCGATGTCGATGTAAAATGCATTGTGTCCATCAATGATTTAGTGTATTGTACAGCTTTTTCTGCATTTTCACTTCCTGCCAATCGACCCTTGCACTCTGTAGTCAGATATTCAAGCCAATCATATGCTGAGCTTTCCGTTAAGGCATAGTTATGTATATCCTTGAGAAATAACGCATCAAAATCATCGTCTTGCCCGGCCACATTTGCAATACAAAGGAATCCGACAGCCAATCCGACTATTGCATTTTTTACTATTCTTAAGCTATAATTCATAGTATCTTTTTATCAATTGGTAATATAAGATAAACACTGCAATTTTTTGAATGTAGTAGCACGAAGTCATCCAAAAACACCCAAAACCAAAAATGCCCAATGAATCAACATTGAGCATTTTATAATATCTTAAGGGCACAGTGTATTATAGCCCTACCTTCTATTCCTCTATCAAAACAGGCTGCGCTACCGCAGGGATTTCTAGATCACCTGTAAATGATGGTACGAATGTCTTGATCGATTCTGCGTCATATGGCTCAAGATCTAGAAATGTCCAAGTTGCCCCATCATCTTTTGAGACAGACAAATAATAAGATGTTTTTGCAAACTTGGTTGTTCCTATCTTATTAATGGATTTTTGTGGCAGTATAGAATGTATTTCTTCTCCTGCAATCATGATTTTACCTGGCTTTAATGGCTCCACTGCTTCGATGACTACTCCCCCACCAGATGTCAGTTCGTACGTGGCTTTAACATTTGCAACCATGATCTCCTTGCCACCCGCTACTTCTATTACAGAAGGTATCATAAGCGCTACATATTTATCAAAATCCTTGTTCATATATGCATTGTTGAACGAAGTCGCATCCCGCAGCATGGCCTCTACCTGCGACTGTCCAAAAATGGATAACGTACTCATAGAGAATAAGAAAACGAATAGTATTCGTGTCATGCTCGATATATTTTGAAGTCTTAACATTTATTATTTTAATTTGAAACGATTACCAAATACTGGCTGTCTCTAGTGTTATTTTTTTGTTGTAGAACATACGTGCAGTTTCTTCAAAGGATGTCGTATAATCTGAAACATAGAAGACATTCTCTTGAGTTCGTTTTGCCGCTAGTAAATCCTGCGAAGCGAGCATCTTCTCTACACTTCTTGCTACCACATCGGTACTATCTAGCACAGCTACTTTATGATCAAAATAAGCTTCTATATTAGGCTTGATAAGGGGATAGTGTGTACATGCTAGTAGCAATGCATCAATATCTTTGAATTTTTCATCACTGAGGTAAGCATCGATGACCGAATCACTGATATTCCCCTGAGAAAAACCCTCCTCGATCATGGGAGCTAGCAAAGGCGTGGCCATCGACCTCACCTCTGATTTTTGCATTCTATGATTGATCTTGTCTCTATAGATATTGGACCGAATAGTTGCCTTTGTGGCTATAACGCCTACTTTCTCATACCCTTGCTCCACTACAGCATCCACTAGCGGATCTACAACATTGACGAACAGCGAACGTCCATCGAAGAAATCCAACAATGTATTATACGCAGCTGATGATGCAGAATTGCAAGCGATGACAATCATCTTGCAATTCTGCTCCATTAGGAACTTGGTAATCTTCAGTGCATAATATCTGATGGCATCTGCCGACTTATCCCCGTATGGAAGGTGAGCTGTATCTCCGAAGTATACAAGATGCTCTTCAGGGAGGACATTCTGGATTGCTTGTGCAACTGTCAAACCTCCAATACCTGAGTCAAAAACCCCAATTGATTGTGAACGAGCATCATTATTTGTAGACATCTTTTTGTATTGAAACTAAAGTTACTAAAGTCCCAATTTAGCTTTTACTAACGAACTCACATCTGTTCCTGGATCAGCATATAAAACTAACCCTAGACTAGAGTCGAATATGTAGGTGTATCCATTATCCGCAGCTACTTCTTTGATAGCGTTGTTGATTTTTTCTTGGATTGGCGAAAGTAACTCTTCACTTTTCTCATAGATCTTCTGTTGGCTCGTCTGCTCAAACGTTCCCAAAGTTTGCTCTTCTAATTGCAACTTCTCACCTTCAGCTTGTGCTTCTTTTGGAGATAGTAGACCGTCTGCTTGTCTTTTTTGCACATCAGCATACTTTGCCTGAAGAGATGAGATCATTTGCTCTCCTTTCTTTTGCAATTGCTTTTTGAGCGTTTCGATCTTAGAATTTGCCTCTTTTACTTCTGGGAGTTGACTGATCAGCTCTTGAGAATTGATAAATCCAAATTTCTGTGCTTGTGCATTCATTCCCACTACTAATAGTAATAGTGTAAGTGACAATGATTTTAAGATGTTATTCATAGTAAATATTAATTATGTTGATTCAATTTGTTTGCTTCCTATTGTCTCCTCTGATCTACAGCGGATATTAATTTTTGATTCCAAGACGTTTCATCACGTCTGCAGTTTTATCATATTCATCTGTGACGAATAGTAGCCCAGCTGCACCACCTTTATCAAAAATAAGGTCATATCCTCTATCCGCTGCAAAGTCCTCGATTGCTCTGTAGACTTTATCTTGTATAGGCGACACCAATTCTTGACGTTTGTTGAATAGGTCACCCTCTGGGCCGAATCTCTTTTTCTGCATTTCTCTTACCGTTGACTCTGCCACCATGATTTCATCCTCTCGTTGTTTCTTCTGATCATCATTGAGGAGCACTTGTTCCGCTTGATATTTGTTGTACATCGCCTTTATTTGATCATATTCTTGAGCAATCTCTTGTCTCCATTCAGAAGCAACTTTATCTATTTCTTTTTCGGCAGTCTGGTAATCTCCGAAACTTCCCAATACTTCATTGATATCTACGATAGCTATACGTTGTGCAGATGCCGTAAATGTAACCATCAGGACCATCGTAAATGCTGCGAATAATCTTTTTGTCATTGTCATAATATTAGTTTTTTGATCTCAATGACTCAGCAGGTGTATTGAGATAATGATGTAAAATAGGATTGTACAAGTATCTAAACGCTGTATCACCTAGTTTTAGGACGGCAAATTTAATATTTCTAACCGTCCTTCGATAGTATAGACTGACATCTATTAAGGAAAGTTTCGAGTGTTAAAGTACATGACGCACACAAATATCACTATTCTTCACATTATCAATGTCTTAAACATGTATTATATCGTCATTTTAAAATATTCTTAACTTAATTTTAATTATGATTATTGAATTTCACCTCCTATCATGTATCAAATTTTTGGGAAAATTACACTGAAGGCGATTCGATGTTATCAAATACGCATAGATTAGTTCACAGATTTGCGACGATATAATATTTCAGGACATTTGGTAATTAGAAAGCAAAAGTGATTCTAGAAGGTGAGGAGATATGGTCAACGATTAGCGAAGAGCATTCTAGGACTGGATACAGTTTTACCCGATCAACTGAGCTTTCTGATCAAAATATAGTTAGCCTTAGTACTGTAGATCGCAGCGATGATTCTGATTTTTTTGTAAATGGTTGGAGCAATCGGCCTCCAAAAATAACTTGGCTAACTCCTGAAGGAATCCCTTACAAAGACACACTTCTTATTACAAATAAGGAGGAGCAGAGCACTACACTACATCTAGGATAAAAAGAGGGAAGGGTGATTATTTTTTCATTTATGGCTCAAG
>JAVCKV010102503.1:2027-19303 GCA_032274145.1 Herpochondria borealis | reverse complement strand
TCGCTTACCCCTTCACTTCCCACATCCAAAATGCTACACCTATCCCCACCAGCACCACCTCTCTGTCACATCCTGGCCTCCTTCCCATCACGTTCTCTCTTCCCAAAACAACTTCAACAACAAACACAACAACAACACCTCAGACCACATCGTCTTTCTTTCTCATGGCCGCCCTACCACCTGGACTACACTTCAACGATAGTCACCCATCCATGAGCGATGAAATCCACCCCTTGCACCCACTTCACCCGCACCAACACCAATCAAGCGGACAGCAACTATCCAACATTAGTCTCGCGGCCCTCTTCGCACAGAGCTCGGCTCGGAGCAGTGACGATGATCCTTCCGATTCAACACAACACGATTTCTACCCGCAACACGATCATGACAACGGTCGTGTCGGAGCTCTCTCTACTTCCTCATCTACCGACGACATCCGCCCAACTGCTGCAGTTCCCGTCAACCAAATGAATGGTAATGACGATTTATCCTCCATCAGTCTTGCGCACTTGTTTGCCCAGAGTTCAGCGAGGAGCAGTGATGATGGCGATGAGATCCAACAAATGAACAACCACCCCGGCTCCGCAAGCGGAACCGTCAGCCCTGGACCAAAGGTCACCACAACCCTTTCTTTACCCAACGACGAGATCCGACCCGCATCAGCTGTTCCGCTCCACCCGCCGAAACCGAAAGAGACGAGCGGGCCCGCATTCAGCCTCGCATACCTCTTTGCCCATAGCTCCATGCGGAGCAGTGATGACGGCCTTGAGGGAAGTGGTGATAGCAACTCGCGACGCCCTGAAATGGGCCGGTTCTCCGGGGGGAACAGGGCCAATCGCGTGTTCGCCGAGGGGGAGGACTTTATAGATACGCTTCCTGTCAAGCCGAGTGACAACGGGACGATGGTTTCTCCGAGTGAGAAAGCCCGCAAGGAAGTGATGAATCGCGTGATCGCCGCGATTGCAGAGCAGCGCGCCGTGCTGGAAAAGGCCGCGGCGGAACAGTCCGCGGCGTCAGGAGTCTATCCGCTTAACCGCGAGCTCGATGATTGTCACCGCGTGCGGAGGGCCGATCCCAATCAAGTGCTGAAGATCAGGAGTGAGGACTTTATCGTTGGCAGGTTTTTGCCGTTCCGAGCGGAAACGGGCAAGTTGGGCAAACCATTTGCAGATAGCCAGTATCTTCCAAAGTCGTTCAGGATGGACAGCAAGGGTCTTGACGGGTCGTCCAATGAAGACGGGGAGGGGGAGATCGGAAAGGACGGCCCAGATAGTCGAACAAACACGGGAAGATATTATGGCCGTGATAATTCCAGTATTTCACCAGTGACCAATGCCGACGGCGAGTCGCAGGATTGGGGGATGTCCTCTCGGTTCAAAAACTTCCTGCCATTCCGCTCGCGCAGCCCGCGGGACAGACCGGAAACTGAGGAAGAGAAGGAGACCGAGAAGGAAACAGACTCGGAGGAATTACAGGAAAATGAGGCAGGCAATCAACGGGCGCAAACGCCGTCGACTCCGCGCCTATTCCAGTTATTCTTATCGCCGCGGAACGGCGATCGCGCTTCATCCTCGCGCAACGGTCTGTGGAAAAAGATATTTCATCCGCGCCAAGTGCTGAAGATCGACTCGAATCACCCAGCATTTCAGAAGAACGGACGCTTCACGTCCCTCCTCCCGCCGCGTAAGACGGCGGATTACTTCGCATACATGGCGCGTAAAACTAAGGGGATCAGCGATGTGTACCATTACAAGACGGAGATTAGGATGATTGTGACGATGTACAATGAAACCGGGACAATTGTCGATGTGCGTATCACTGTGACGATCGAGTTGATTGGGTGTGCTGCACGCGTGTTCGTGCGGCAGATGAACGAGCCGCGAGATCAGCTCTCGTACAGAGACTTCAACTCACTCAGTGACGAGCTGGAAAGGCGTTTCCGCAACACGCTGTCGGAGTACTGGAAGAAGTAAGCTCAGATAGACTTTTGCGGGCTTTTGATCAGGAGGAGGATCATTTGGGGGCGGGGCTGGTGGGGGCAGGGACAGCGTGAAGATCACGCATTCTACAGTATCGCGGGAAACGGTTATCTACCGGTTACTAGAAGGACACCTGCAAAGAGCACAATAACTTCACTGTAGATTATTGCTGATTCCGTGTAAAATACACCACGGTATTTTCAGTACTGTTTTTTTTTTGTTAATCTTCGCATTTAACTTGAAATAAACACATCAATCATTTCTTCACGCACTGTCCACATGCTTCGACCCAGGAATCTGCTTTTATCCAAACCCCTACGGACGCACCAAGTCACCAGCATTCCTTGCGCTATCCTTGCGCTACCGTCCGACGCTCATCGGTCCGTCCCTGACTCCTAACTTTCCCGTCCCGTTCTTCACGGGGGAATTTGGGAAGTGGCAAATAGAAAGCGATCGCGAACCCCTGGGGCTTTAACCATGCCGAAGAAGTCAAGGAAGAATGCCGACAAGGCGGGGCAGGAAGAACCAACAGTTGAGACAACGACCGAGACCCAGCCTATCCTTAACGAAGACAATCACGATGCAGCGCAAACGGAAGAAGAATCTGCGGACATTCGCGGCAGGATTGACAAGTCCGGTCTGTACGACACTCAGCAGGTAAAGCGCCTTCTGGATGACGAAGTCATTGCGGTAAGTTGCCCCAAGTGCCAACTCGGTCCTCTGCACTCTGTGTGAAAATTTTCGTTGACCTGTGGACTGACTGAGATGTGAACTTCGGACGTTGTGCTCACGAAATCGCTGACTACGGGACTGCCCAGTTCATGGAGGACTCTGGATACGATGAGAGTGTGGCGACGAGCAACATCAAGCTCGTCGCAGGATCCATCGCAGTCATCGCCGCGCTCTACTCCCACTTCGGCGTGGGAGAATGGGTACACAACCGTCGCGCCATTTTAATCTGCGTCGTCGTCTACATTGTCTGCACATTAGCGATCAACGTGTCGTCAATGCTACTCGAGGCGTCAGCCATGTTTGTCGGCCAGCTCGGCCCGGTTGCGAAGCGCGCAGCGCGCGGCAAACTGCCGGAGCGAGTGTGGGTACACTCAAACTTTGCAGGGAATGGCTCGAGCGAAATCACCGTGGAAATCCGTCGCGGGGCGCGGTCGAAGGCTGGCACTGCGGAACACGGTTTTCCGTACGAGAAGTTCATGACGACTGAGGGCCTCTTCCTGAGGGAGAGTTTCCGGAAGGCCATGCAGGAAACACTTGATCGTGTGCAGGGGGAAGGGAAGAAGAAAAATTAGAGAGGCATGTACTTTAACTGGGCGGTGGTAAAGTTGTGGGACACTCGTAGCTGTAAAAAGTAAGAGTATGACTCTGCGGAGACAGCCATCATGAGCGGGACTACGAAGGACTCGACTCGGGCACTATTGGTGGAAGGTTGTCTATGCAATCGTTAATAACTTGCATAATCTTCGGGTTTTCGAATGCCGCTGAAACTCGCTCCTTGTCGGAAAGTTGCTGATTCACATCATCGGCAGATGCATGAGTTCCTTCTTTGCAGGAGACTTTAAGTTTGTAGTAAAATTCGCCGGGAGGGCTGAGCACGTTCGAGTTGCGAAGTTTTGCGTAGATGGAGAGGCCGATGATGGAAGCGAGAGAGCAATGTGGCACAGTTGGGGTGAAGGAGATGGATACTTTTCCAAAACCGGGACTGTCTTGTTGTGGTCGGGTGAGCGTAATGCAGTCCAAGTCAACGACGGAGAGCTGCTCGAGCGAGTGCGGATGCTCGGGGTCTCGAATGTCACGGATGACATCAAATACACGCTCTTGGATTGTCTGGCGCTTGCCTGCCCGGCTGGGCCGTGGTGTGATGACTTTGACTTCGGGGTTCGGATTGTCTAACGCTGTCATTTTAGGGCCTGAATAGAGGCAGCTGGCGGGGAGCAGAAAAGGCTGGCGGGGAGCGGAAGAGGCTGGCGGGGAGCGGAAGAGGCTGGCGGGGAGCGGAAGAGGCTGGTCGAGAGCAGGAGATGCTGGCACAGAGTAGAAGATGTTAACGGGAACAAAGAGGACCTGTAGGTGTCCTGTACGAAGGGTACTAGCTAGCCAGGGATGGGGGTGGATGGGCGGCGACTCGGGTCGGAAACTGCAGCGTCGTTGAAACGGTTACTGAGAGGATCATCATAAGGATACTAACGGCCCCACCAATTGACTTGTGATACATCCAATATATAGACGCCATGTGGCAGATCGCAATTGATCCCACAGATCTATGCTCAAACAATTTAGACCAATAGTCCTATCAATCAATGGACGTGAGCTCGAAGCCATACTGAACGTCCATCGATGACTCCATCGCCCTTTCTCCTTCCCACGACACGCTCTTTATCCCCAGCGACGTTCCCTTTTCAGGCAAAGAAGATGCACGCCGACTCGTGGTACAGGTAAAGGTAACAAAGGACAAATTCCGCACCCACTTTGAAAAACATCTTTCCAAGCGCCGCTTCACTGCTTCGGAACAATGGGGTACCAAGCCTTTGCAACCCCACTCAACCTGCGCTTCCGTCTGGTTAACCAGTCGCGTTTTTCCCCCATTTCTTCACCGAGGAACCACCCCCGACATGGCCTACGCATGACAGACTCCACTAGCTCGGAGGTGAAGCGTGTCGCCGTGATTGGGGCAGGCTGGGCCGGACTCGGTGCCGCGTACCACCTCTCTAAGCAGCCAGACATTGAGGTCACTCTCATCGATGCCGCGGCCTCAGTGGGCGGTCTCGTGGCAGGGTGGCAGACTGCTGCCGGACGTAACGTCGAGGTAGGCGTACACGGCATGTGGCGTCCTTACTTCAACCTCTTCGATCTCGTCCTCAACGACCTCAAGCTCGACCCGTTCACCGACTGGACGCGTTCGTCGCAGCGCTCTCCAAAGGGCAAAGTCGTGGAAAGCCCCATATTCAACGACCTCCCGCGACTCCCCACCCCGCTCGGTACTTTCTTCTACACCCGCTTCCTCGATCTGCCGCTTGTCGACCGGCTCTCCGCGCTCCCGCTCATGCGTGCGGTCTTACAATGGGACAACTCGGACCGTGCGTGGCGGCGCTTCGACAAAATGACGGCAAAGGAGCTGTTCCGTATGCACGGCTGCTCGGAACGCGTGTACAAAGAGGCTTTCGAGCCCATGCTGTTGGTCGGACTCTTTGCGCCCGGAGAACAGTGCAGCGCCGCGGCGGCGCTCGGCATGTTGTACTTCTTTATTCTGGCTCATCAGGCAGACTTCGACGTCGTCTGGCCTCGCGGAACCGTTGGAAACCTCATCTTCAAACCTCTCGTCGAAAAGATTACCGCGAACGGCAGTACGGTTCAGACCAGTACGCGACTCTCGGATTTAGTGTTTGACGGCGATACAGTTTCACACATCATCACCTCTGGTCTGGATGGACAGACTTCGCGCAAAAAAGTTGACGCCGTCATTTTCTCCGTCGGTATTAGCGGATTGCAGGGAATTCTCCGCTCGAGCAAGACCCTTGCGGCGCGGCCGGAGTTCCGCAATGTGTCCAACCTGTCGTCCATTGATGTGATGGCCGTGCGCCTATACTTTGACCGAAAGATTCGCATTGAGTTTGACTCGAATGCTTGCTTCGGTTTCGAGGAGACGACTGGTTGGACCTACTTCAACCTGAACGCCATCCAGGATGAGTTCCGTGACGCGGACAAAACGGTCGTTGAGGCAGACTTCTATCACAGCAACCAGCTCATGCCAATGCAAGACGAGGATATCGTTGAGGAAGTCCTTAACCGGCTCTGCATCGCAGAGGGAACGTTCAGAGGAGCAAAGGTTGAGGACTCTGTAGTTGTTCGGATGCCGCGCGGTGTCACACGTAAGTATCATCATTTTCGACGGGATCTTTTTCCACCTCCCCACTATCGTACTTGCTAACCCCGCAGATTTATCTGTTTTCGTTGAGCCTTTCGCAGATTTCAGACCAGGCTCATACCAAGACTTCTTGGGTACAAAGACATCAATCAAGAATGTGCACATGTCGGGAGGTAAGTCACGGCTCGTACGCTCCCTCTTTGCGTTTTCCTTTTTTGCACAATGTAGCTGGGAAGAATTCACTACAACCCATTGGGATACTAACGAGGAGCTGTGGTGTGTGATGTAACGCGTATTCTCAATCATCGTGTGGTAACTGCGCAGACTGGTAAGTTATTTCCCGCGAAATCTCTCAGCTTCGCTTGGAAGATATATACGACGCGATGCGACGACCAAACAGTAATTTGACTAACGCAACGCTGAGCTATCCGTTTTCTCTCGCCTGAACAGGATCAAAACGTTGCATGGAAGTTTCTCCCAGGAGAAGGCATTAGTGACGGGATACGAAGCTACCAACTCAACTTTGGAATACTTGGGGCGCGGTAAAGACAGCCTGAAAGATATTATTCCAGTCGAAGAGGATGAGCCGCATGTCAAGTTTGGACGACGAGCTCTCCGGAATTTCGAGCGAGTCACAGATGTTGTGAACCCTCTGTCCGACTTTTTCATGATTTAGTCACGATCACTCAGTCCCTTGGTCGTCGGTTTTTTTCTCTCTCTTTCTCTTAGTATAAACTAGTTGCACTGCACGAGAATTCCTACGAGATGTCTAGGCCTCCGCGCGGAAATCATTAAGCATCTCCTCGTATTTGCTGATTGTGTCATCTAGTGATGAAAGGCCCTGGCGGAGAAGGTTCTCCTTACTCTCAGTCAACTCTGTGAAGCTGACCGAGTAGAGCTGGAAGTCGACAGCAGAGATGCCGTTGACGACCTCGTTCCACTCCGACTCGAGGCGATCAATCCGCTCAAAGTCGGAAGATGTTTCTGCGATGACCTGCCAGGCCTTGAGGAAGGACTTGCGAATGTTGAAAAGCGGGGATTTGACGCCGACCGTGCCGAGGTCGCGGCGCACAACATCGCCATCATAGTCGCGGGTCTTCGTGTCCCAGTTGTCGCGCAACGCTAGCAACGTTTTGTACCCCGCCTCGATCTGCGGCATGTAGGTGGCCACCTTCTTCGGGTCGCCATTCACCACGAAGGTCGGCTTCGTGTCCGCCGCATATATCGCGGCGTTCGAGGACGCTGAGCGGAGCACGGACGAGGCCACGAGAAGCGTGAAGCTTTGCAAACATTCGCGGCGCGAGAGCAACATGGTCGGACCCGGTCGCTTCGTTGAAGACGAGGTGAGCTTGTTCAGGAGCGGAGAGCGCAAGGTCCTCCTGTTTGAGATGACGAGCGGGTTGCCGATGAACGCCATTTTGTGGAAGGATGGCTCGTTGTTGCCGACTCGAGAGGTGCAGAAGAAGCGCGATTCCAATGCCGCCGATGCCGCCGATGCCGTCGATGCCGCTGGTGACGGAGGAGATGCAAGCAGTTTTCACCGCGTCAGCGGCCAAGATCATGACACGTGTCGCGCATCACCTCGTTTTGAGCTGCAATGAAACGCGCGCCGGACCGTCTCTAGCTAGAGCCCATCCCCGCCGATCTCTCAGGGCGCGACGTCTCTCAGCAGCGGACAGAAGTCAAGTACGGAAATGGCAACTGGGGACGCGACAAAGGTCCTCAAACGAGAGCTCCGCAAGCGGCTTCGCACAGCACTATCGAGCATGTCGCCCGCACAAGTGCGATCCGAGAGCGCGTCCCTGGCCTCGCAGCTCCACGCGCACCCAGTATATCAGAGCGCGCGCAGCGTCGCGCTGTACGTGTCGATGCCGACAGAGGTGGACACGAGTCCTCTGATCGCGCATGCGTTGCAAGAGCGGAAGCGCGTCTTCCTGCCGCGCGTGGTGTGCAAGACACGGCGCGAAATGGCCATGCTCGAGCTTCGGACCTCTGACGAGCTCGCGACCTTCCCGCGCGGCGCTTACGGTATCCCCGAGCCGCCGCTGCACGACGGACGCGCCCGCGCGCCGCATGATGGGTCGCTCGACCTCGTCGTCGTGCCGGGTGTCGCGTTCGACGCTGCCGGGCGCCGGTGTGGACATGGGATGGGCTTTTATGACGTGTTTCTCGCCGAGTGCGCGAACAAGTTTGCGCCGCCGCCTGCGCTCATCGCGCTCGCGCTGTCGCCGCAGATGGTGGACACCGTGCCGACGACCGAGGATGACTGGGTTATTGAGCACGTGCTCGTTGCGTCCCGGCCGTGACGGTTTGAGTCGAGAGCGTCTGCTTTTTCTTCTGCTTTTGGTTCTGTTTTTGGTTCTGTTTTGGTTTTCGTGCGCAGAGCGCGGATCGCACGTGGATTCGAAGCCCGATTTTTGTGCATTTGAAATTTAAAATTTCTGGAGTTTCTTCCCCATCCATTCCGTCTCGGCCCTTTGCAAGAGCAGCACGTACAAACCTGTCGTACTCCGCCCGTTTCAACATTATTTTTTGCTCCCCTGCTCCCATCTCTTCACAGACAAGGAGGGAAACTTCGCACGACCACGCAACATCTACGGACTTACAGAGAGAGAGAGAGGAAGCGGACGACGCAAGCTGATCAGCGGGTTACAGGACAATGTCGACTCTGAGTGCGGGTCTGCACGCGATCGCCAATGAGCCGGCCAACGAGGCGATCGTGCGCAATTTTTTGCGCGTGGCCGCGGCAGCAGCTGTGGTGCCCGTGCTCGTGTATTTCGCGACAGCGTGGCTGGTCAGTCAGGTCGGTGCGGGCGTATCGCCGCCGATAGCGGGCGGGATCGCGGCCGTATTCGCCCTCAACGTGATCACTGCGGGATTCGCCGTGTACGCCGTCAACGAGAAAACGGGCCCGCCCGCAGAAGCAACGCTTGTCGCGGACGCTGCGGCTGATGGGGTGGGTGGGGATGGCGATGCCGACGCTGGCGAGGTGGAGGACGAGGAGGATGGCGCGGAGGCGGTCGGTAACGATAGTTATTCTGGCGACGCGTCGGAATCGAGCGAGGCGAAGAAAGACCGGTGAAAAATTCAATGTTATTGCAAAGTTGTACTAACTGAAACCTTTTTGCAATTATTTGTCCTGAATTAAAACGCGCACAACGTGCTTTTGTACAACAAGTATGGGCGACTGTCGCCTCTGCCGTGTAGCAAGTCGCCGGCTCAATTCAAGAGGAAGAATAGGAAGAGCGCACACCGTAACACCACGAGCTTTACGCAGAGGATGAGCTGTCAACGTGGCTGTGAAGTTACTGCATTGTTGTTCTGGCAAGCACATGTCTCCTCTTTAAAAAGCCGAGCTCATTTTTGCTCTGCAAGCTTTTCTGCAAAGTGGGACTATTGTGTTACAAGCCCACATTCAACGTCTCCGTGAGGTAGCACACGACACCAAAGCATACGCATCATAAGTGACTCGTTATAAGTGACTCGTTTCCCTCTCCCCCACTGCAGAAGCTCTCGCCGTCAGAGTCGGTTTGCACCAAGCATTTAAGCATGACTGAAATGAGCAGGTCAAAGCTCGGCAGCTCGTACCCGAGGGCCGAGATCGAAGCAAGCAACGAGGAATGTCTCGTTGAGTTACGCTCCATGTATCGCAAGCGTAAATGCGCAGACTGTGGCGCGGGGATGCCCAACTGGGCCTCGCTCAAGAGGGGTGTTTTCGTTTGTATCGAGTGCGCGCAGAAGCTTCGTGCCGATGCCTCGAACAAGGTGAAGAATTGTGTGGGGACGTACCTGTGGCACCCCGACGAGATGGAGGTCATGAGGAATGGCGCAACTAGCTGATTGCGCTGCCAATTGATGGCGGGTTGGTGAAGAGACAGGCGATAACTTAGTGCGGTTGGTAGTGATAGCTGTCCGATGATCTCTCTTCTCAAAACTGTTTTTTATACTTTGATTGATCGTTGCGTTGGGAATTGACGCAGACGGGTGAACAAACCCCTTTATGAACCGATACAGCTGTAAAAGATGGCCTGGAGGTGACCATGGAACCATGATGATCACGAATCAATATAGTGATCCCGTATTCCATGCACTGTACATACCACGGTGCCGATGACACATCAGCACGATGCGGCAGAATGATTTTGAAACGTATCACGGATATTTGTGATCCGTGATCAACGTGGATCTTCATGATCCGCCATGAACCATCATCACCCATGATACACCAGGATGATCGAATCGGTAGAGCTGCACGATGGAGGGTCTTTCTGTTGATCATCAATGACCTGACCAGCTGACCAGTTACTCACATTTTTTCGGGCATGCCACACACCCTATCTCTGTACGACTTCAGCTGCGTTCTCTTGCCCTTGCAGACCAGCACCAGGTACCAGTCGTATGCGATGACACAGAACGACTGCAGGTTAATGAGCCGTGGATGTAGAATATGGCACACTAAATTAGTAACGCTATTTACAATCGACTGCTGGTTGTGACGAAAGCAATGTTCGCCAATTCTGATCATCGTTCATCTTGTTTCTGAGACGATCAATCATATACAAGAGAGGGTGCTCCGTGAGAATCGTTCAAAGTAAATGCAAAGCAGTTGATCTTCAACCTACTCAAACACAAACGCACTATCCCCTTATCCGAACCATCCACTCAGTCCACTCTCACCCGTACCGCCGCGCCCGTCTCCCTCATCCCTCATCCGCAATGCCACGTCCCTCTCAGTTCATCTCTCAGACTGCCGGACTCTTTATCCGCTCCTACCACTGGCAACGCCGCCAGTACTGCACCCTTGTCTTCAACTTTATCGTCCCTCCCGTCCTCCTCGTCCTTCTCTCCGTCCTACAAACCCTCTTTGACGACACTACCCCACCCTCACTGACAACCGCTCGCCATGCACCACCAAAGCCCTATGCACCGACACCCTTCCCTCTCGACGTCTGTACCCATGCCGCTACTATGAATCTCACCGAAATATGTCGCGCAGACCCTTTTCTCCCAAAGTACACCGTCCCTCTCTTCGCTCAAGCAAACGTCTCTTCGATTCTTAGCTCTTTCTCTTTAAACCCAATCTTCTTCCCAGGTATCATCCCAGATTCTCTGCCTGTAGCAAAGTCGAGATCTGCCGCACGTGCTCTACTTCTCGCCTATTTCCGTGACCCCAATTCCACCGATTTCCTGTTTGCAGCACTCAACCAGCCCTCAGCCCGTCTTGACGAATGGTACCAAACAAAAACAGAGCACTTTAGCACCCGCAAGGCCCTCTTCTCATACCTGTACAAAGCGCATGGACACAGAACCCTCATCGATTCTCTTACATCGGCCTTGAGCGTCGACTCCCTCTCAAACAACTCTGACGGAGGTCTGTCCTTATCCCTCACCGTGCTTTACAACAACTCGGCACGGGTTCGCAGTCCAATGCACGCCACGCTCACACGCTCGTATAATTCTTTGTACAGTTATCTGAGAGAGGGGAAGGAATCCCTCGTCTTTCTTAAAAATGTCCCTCACACGCCGGAATACCATCGACCGGGCAATTCTATGCACAGAGTCATCCCGGCTTTCATCGGAATGCTTACCCATCTGCTCTTTCCGAGTTTTCTCAAGTTCCTCGTAATGGAACGGGTTGGTGGTATGCGTTCCTTAATGCTAATGATGGGTTTACGCAGGCGCAACTACTTCATTGTGACCCATCTATCTCTCTTATCACAATATGTTACTTCGGCCCTAATCATAGTCGTTGTTGGACTAATCATACGTATCCCCCTATTCTCCTACAATACGGTGCTATCATACCTCCCATTGTTATTCTTGTGGTACGTTTTTCCGCGACAGACCTTTTCATCTAGTGACAGACTACAAAGTCAAGACATTATTCCTAGAGAGATACTTATTTTTTCATTTCTTCTCGTTGTTTTATCCTTGCGAAGGGGAAACGCCCTAATCAGCCTGGCTACGCTTATTACCCCGTTCTTCACAGACTCGGAGACGGCGATGACTGTTGGTTGGCTCTTCGTCTTTCTCGTCAACCTAGTCGGAAGCCCGTACATCATGCGACTCCAGCTCCACTTCTACAATGAAGACAGAAATGTCAACATGGTTGGAGATCCGCTTGTCTCACACACAAGGAGGGCGATACCGACAACAGAGAAGCAATGGGCCTCTTTGATGATTTTTCCATCGTTCACATACTTTCGTTCTCTCTACTTCCCCGCCCTCTTCAACACTGACGGACGAGGCGTGTCCGCCCTCCCGATTGAATACCGCGGGGTGCAACTCGGCATGTGTGCGGGCGGGAACCCATACTGTCGATCATTTATCGCACTTGCCTTCCAGTTTTTAATCTGTTCCCTTCTCGGCGCTTACTTCGATCGTGTCCTGCCAACCGGCCCCGGGGCTAGGTTGCATCCTTTGTTCTTTCTAGGGAGAAAATTCAAGCAGGAAAAATTGGCAGACGCAGAAGGGGACGATGAGGTAGAAGAGACCCCCTATGAAGACGACGTGCGAGAAGAAAACGTCCGTGCCTCCAAACTCGTCGCGAAAATGAGCACGGACCCTTTTGAAGGAGTCGTTCTTGATCGTATGAGCATGACATATGCAGGCGCACGCCCTTTGCACGCACTTCATTCGCTCTCAATGGTTATTCAACGGAACGAAGTTCTTTGCATTCTCGCTCATAACGGCGCTGGAAAGACAACGACGTTTAAACTGCTCACGGGAATTATGTCGCCGACGTCTGGTACAGCATACGTTTTCGGAAACTCCATTGCGGACGATATGGAAAAGGTATACAAGTCAATGGGGGTGGCACCCCAACACGATTCTCTCTGGGAAGACCTGACTCCAGCCGAACACCTATTCTTCTACGGGCGATTGAGGAACATCTCGGGGCGACTGCTCGAAGATGCCGTACGTGACGGGTTGCAGTCGTTCGATTTGATCGCACAGAGGAAGAAGAAGGTGAGGAAATTAAGCGGCGGGATGCGAAGAAGGCGGAGGGTGAGTATTGCCCTGCTGGGAAGTCCGGACTTGGTGATGCTAGATGAGCCGTCGACCGGACTCGATGTTTTGTCGCGTGAGAAACTGTGGGTGGCCATAAAAAAAGCGCAGAAGGATCGCATCGTCATGCTTACCACGCACTCACTCGAGGAGGCTGAGGCGCTGAGCAGCCGGATTGCGATCATGTCGGACGGGATGCTTCGATGTGTTGGAAGTGCTGAAGAGCTGAAATTGCGACTGGGTAAAGGTCATCATCTGAGGGTGTCGCTACCGCGTGAGAGGGTTAGCGCGTTTCATTGCAGGTTGTTGGAAATTGCTGAAGATGCTGAGGTTGTTCGGTGTTGTGGAGGGAATGTGGAATATGTTCTGCCGAGGAATGTTGCGGTTTCGCGGGTGCTGGACGTGATGAGAGAGGGGAAGCAGGAGTACGGAGTGGTCGACTGGGCTGTGCATGAGGCGTGTCTTGAGGATGTGTTTCTGGAAGTGACCAGGGCCAGTCGTGAGGTCAGCGAGAAGGAGAGACGTTCCGAATCGATACGTACTGAAGATATTGTCTAAGATGATAGGAAGTCAAGGGGAGGAAGAGACGAGAACGAGGAAGAGTTGGAGAAGTGCTGCTTCATATTATTTCGGGCAGGTTTGGGAATGGTTATTAAATATACAATTAAAATTAAAAAATTCCAGTTGGAGCGCTGGGCGAAGGATGTCGTTACGGAACGGGCACGTAAGGTTCGTGCACGAGGAGCGGGTAAAGGGATCAGAGAGAGTTGCGCTGTTCCACTAAATTTAATTTAAAATTAATTTAATTCAGGACAACATGGCAGGTAAATTTTAGACGGAGATATCGATAGAGGCCCTCCTCGTGGGGTTAATGGGTTTTCCGTTCGGTGGATTCGCTCAAAGTTCGGATTGTTTCGATATGAACCAATCACAGGCTCGGTGGTGGTCTATGAGAAATTTTATGACGACGTTTCTACGGTCGATACATTTTAAAGAGCTCGGAAAAGCAGGACATTTGCGTAACAAGCCAATTGGCACCGATACCGTGTTATGGATCCGACTCGGTTACTTCAAGCTGCACGGAACTGTAGAGTAGAAACATCAATGTACAAGTACCTTGTCCAGTCGATCCGTTCCAGAGTGCTGAGCCACTACATAAGAAGGCCGCGACGCGCCCTGCTCACCAACCAACCTCTTCATCCACTCACCCAACATCCACTCACCCAACATCCACTCACTCAACATCCACTCGTCCAACATCCTACGCCTTTCCAGCACGTACTACCAACTCAGCAGCACACGCCTCCTCAAACACCCAACAAGAACCCAACAAGAAACATAAGATGACCAAGTCTGACGGCATCATCAAGGACGGGTCGATCCTCCGGCTCGGAACCGGTACCAAGTGGGAGCCGGGAGCAGGATACGTCGGCGCCGTGCGTTCCGGCCCGCTGATCACCATTGCAGGCACTCTGGCCATCGGCCCAGACGGCAATCCGATCCCTGGCGCATACGAGCAAGCCAAACATGTCTTCACGAGGGTCGTCGAGTTGGTCAAAGAGCTTGGTGGCGAGGCGCGACACATTGTGCGCACACGTATGTTCGTGCGTGGCATTTTGGAGAACAGTGCGGAGATGGCGCGCGCGCACAAGGAGGTCTTTGGCGACCATCCGCCGGCCACTACCATGGTCGAGATCATTTCGCTCATCGAGGACGGCTTCCTCATCGAGTGCGAGGCCGATGCGTACGTTACTGAGTAAGTGGCAATACTTGGGCGCTTAGATGTCGGGCACATTGGGAGCCGACAAGCGTTACTGATTGCTGCTTGTAATAACTGGTGTGGCCTACAGGTCTGAGGTAGTTATTTAAACAGTAAACTGTGTATTCCTCTTAATGCGCATTGTTGATTCGAAGCGTGATACATAGATCACGTTTGTTCATTTCTTTTATTTGCTTATTTAGTGTACTGGTGTGACCAATCATCGTGGAATGACCCAATGACCACCACCATAATCTCAATTATCTACCTTTTTGCTTTGATTATTTCCGTCTTCACCTTCGTCACTTTTGAGGTGTATCATCCGACTCCAGGTCACCTTCGTCGTGCACATCTTCACTCAGTGACGTGATCGATTTGAACACCTCTCCGAGAGATGCCGAGTTGATAGAGTAATCTCGGATCCCGTACTCGGCTTTGTTGTTCTCCAAAACTTCAACCGTACGAAGCACATCCGACTCAAGAGCAAGTCGCGGCAGTGAGTAATGCATAAGCGCCTCGCCCTTATCCCCCGTTGTCGTGTCCACCAACGTCGCCCCTGCACACACACTGCTTAGCAACTTCGTTAATCCCCCAGCCTCCTCCGTGCCATTCATCACAACCACGAGAGAATAACCGGCGCCAAACTTGGTTTTCAGGTGCAGTGCGTTGCCGAGAACGCGCAGCTTGCCTCTCGCCATGATACCGATTTGGTCATTTCCCGCAATGTGCTGCGCTTCCGCGATAGAGTGCGTGATCAAAAATACCACGCGCCCTTTCTTCGCACGCTCGATCGCCGCCCATAAATCACGTCGCACAAGCGGGTCCGCACCAGACGTGCATTCATCGAGAAGAATGATCTTTGGGTCCCCCGTAAGGCTCAGCGCAACGCTTAATCGCCGTTGCATCCCGCCCGAGTAGCTTCCTGCGTACACATCGCCTTTGCTCGTCAGCTCGACGTCCGCGAGTCGTTCCTCGATCTCTTCCTGTCGCTCCGCTTTGTTCAGCCCCTTCAACGCGCTGATGATTTCAATGTGCTCACTGCCCGTCAGATGATCCCAGTACATGTCAAACTGTGGACACACGCCCAACAATTTCCGCACCTGAGCCTGGTCATTTCGCACAGAGTGCCCGAAGATGAACGCGTCGCCCCCATTCGGTCGCAACGCAGTCACAAGCATGTTGAACAGTGTCGACTTTCCAGCACCGTTGTGTCCGAGCAGGGCAAACGCAGTGCCCTTTTTAACGCTGAACGACACATCGTCCACAGCCCAATTGTCCGCAAACTTCTTTCGCAAACCCTTGATCACGAGAGCTGCGTTGTCCCGCAGCCCGCTGTCGACGGCCTCGCGCTCTTTCTGTACGTCTTCGTCCTCGACGTCTGCGTCAAAATTCGCAATACCATCATACCCGTCTCGCACAGGGTCAGATTCGTCCGGTCGCTCTTCGGCATCAGCTGAGAGGTCTACGTTCAACTCGCCAGATATCCAGTACGAGGGTTGGAACAAATAGAACGGACTAAGCGCTACACCATGCTTGATGGCGATGACATTGTCCAAATAAACCGACAGCGCAAAGACGGCGGCACCGGAGGCCAGCATCCAAAGCCAGCATTCGCGCACGGGAAAGACTTCGGACGAGTTCCCAGCTGTGGCGATCGTGATTGGAATCTCTCGAACGGCGGATAACGAGAGATCGTTCAAAGCCTTCACGTACGGTGTACTGGGTAAGATGGCGAAGAGCTGGCGGAGAAAGAAGACATTCTCACCGACCGCTGGTTCTCCATCCGCTTGAATAATGTAGACCATTGCGCCCGACGTTGCGAGAATGTAGCCGAAGATGAAGAAATTGAACGAGACAATGGACACAGATGTAGACTTTGAGACGACCGTGGAAAGGAAGAAGGTCCACCCAATAAGACTGAGCGAGAAACAGAACATGGTCAGAAAGGTTACCGCAAAGCTCATGACCTTGAAAATCTTAAATCCGAACACGCGACCAAACCCAATCATGAGCAGAGTGAGGAGAATGTTGACCACCAGCATGGGGACAAACCAGGAGATATAATGTTGCACTTGCCATTGACCGGCAAGACGCATCGCACCTCGCAAGCCGCGTTCCTTCTCCAGTACGATTTTGTAGAGGAAGAAGACAAGGGATAAAAAGTACGTCGCAAACGTGAGTACAGGGCCGTAGCTGCCAAATGCATCCACAGAACCAGCCCCGAACGGATCGACGATGGGCGGATGCGGGAAAACCGAGATATTGAGGTTGACATTGAGCGATTTTCCAGAGAGGATTGGCATGAGGACCTGGTTCATGCTGTGAATCATGGCCGGGACAACGACATCGGTATGGAAGGTTGTCTTGCCCAATGGAAAATCAAACTGCCGCGTTTCATTAAACTGGACGATGAAGCGGACGTTTTTTTTGTCAATGTTGTTCAACGAGTCCTGGTCAAAGATGTAGGCGGCCTGCGTTTGGTTCGGGTTGCTGACAAAGTACTCGTTGAGCTCGTCTTCCGTTGCAAAAGCAATGGTCTCGTTCTGTGGAATACTGCTCCGGTTGGCGACGAGGTCGACCCAGAACTTGACGTTAGGGCTGGATGACGGGACGTAGGCGATGGTGTTGCAGTCGTCCGTGTAGAACGGGACAC
>JAVCKV010102281.1:9917-20303 GCA_032274145.1 Herpochondria borealis | reverse complement strand
GAGCGCAGAGCGACAAGCAGAGCGTCAAGTGTGATGTGATCGATATTGGCGGAGGGGATGAGAGCGTCGTTCCGTGACGACTGGCTTGGGCGGAGTGAACTCTACGAGCAATGTCTTTGTGAACGAGCCTTTTGCTTTCAAATGTTACAGACAAGGTCGTCTATATACTCAATACGCGACTTGAGCTCGATACCCCCATGCATGATGGCTGCTAGCACTTTTATGCACCAGCTGGACTTCGCCGTTTTACCCACATCGCGCAATACTTCGGATCATGAACAAATCGCTACATTCTATGAGACTGTTGTTAGACAAGCCAGGCTGATCTGGATCACTGCTATCATTGCGAAATCTTCCGTTTCGAACAGCACCACACCACAACTGGATCGTCTCGACTCTGGGAAGCCCAAGCGGTTGGTACAACAAGCAAGAACCGATCTACCGAGCTCTTTGCACAATTTCGCCGCTCAACATCTAGATCGTACGAAGCGAATGTGCACAGTCGGCGCGGCAACGCAGACATCTTGGCAGCAACACCCTATGGTCACACACCACTTCACGATGCAACATGAAATTCACTATTTATAAACAGGTTCAGCTTCTTCTTTTATAAAAACGATCTCGACACGGACCAGCTGGTGTGGCTTCTCTGTTTTAGTGAAGGCAATGCTGAACTCGGAAGGATTGCATTGCGTGAATGCGTAATGAGGCATGACAACACTTCTAGAACAGCTCGTTTTTGGTGGAACAATGCCGAGGAGAAGATGGGGGTTGTTGGTTGCTTGCCACCGAACGATGTTCACGTGGGTTGGTGCTATTATTTGAAGAATGCACGCGGGATTGGGACCAACATCAGGACTTTTTTTCATGAGGTCATGCAGCATGCTGTTCTTTGTGGTTCACGGTTCAAGTCCAACATGCTAGCATCAACAGTGATCTACCAGCAGTGACGAGAAAGTAGACATTGGCATTTCGTTTCTGAGCTCTGTCGCAAATGTATAATCGTCCGTTCGTCAACCAAAGCGGGAGACTCTCGTCGTCGATGTCGATTCTAGTCAGGCTGGGTGATTGCAGAGAATGAATCAATGCGACTCGTCCATGACGCTGGCACTGAGGCGATCTTCAAGAAATTCACTCGGTGAGTGGATTCTTGAGATTGTCATTCAAGTTATAACGTCTGTATAACGCACGCGCCAGAATTTGTGGTCTGACCACAATTTGAATTTTGAATTTCCGAGCAGGGCATGGCATTGCCGCGTATAATACAAAGCGGACTTGCATTACATACACCTTCTCTTGCTGCTTCTTAACCATGTCAAGAGACGACTCCGAGTGTTTGATGGAGCTCCTGGAGCAACCAGTTATTCAGTGGGGCGAGGTCAGTCTTCAAGAGGTCCCACGTGAGAAGAAGGAACAAGTGCTGGCCGCAATAGTTAGCAAGAATCCTCCAAAAGGTATCTATGAACCACTGCTTCGGGAATGGATCAAACAGGAGAAAGAACGATACTTTCATGGAGGATGGAGCATGCCTCTCTACAAGGAATTGGTCAAACCGGAAGTGAACATCGATATCATGAAGGCGTACTTCGATATGCTCTTGGAGGAAGACATCAATCTGGTGGATGATGATGAGCCGTTTACCTTCAGCTATCTTGCAGTCACACCGTTTACAACTATGTGCCCTGCCAAGATGCAATGCCTCTTTACATTTCTGATTTCAACCAACAGGAGTGAATGGGCAGTTGCTTTTTTGGGGCGAGATCGAATTTTTGACTCGTCCCCTAGCGGCCTGCACGATTCGGAGGAAAGCAGGATAGTCCCGCAAGAGGAAAGTTGGGTGGTCCTGCAAGCAATCGTTCGCACAACGAACCAACCCCTAGGCGAAAGTGAGACACTGCCATTCTTAGAGCAGTACCTCAATACCGTCCTTTGGGCTGTTGAAGAGACGTACTGTCTGGTGCCTCGCCTCGGTGAGTCGATCGACAAATGTGTCCATTGGAGACAGCATTTGAAGTTGGTTGCCAAGTTTGCGCCGAGATTTTTCACGGTACAAAGCAGCTCTACAGGCAACACGTTTCTCAATCACCTCCTAAAACTCAGAACACGTGTCCTGTACCCGGAGCTCACATCCTTTATACGCATGGTTACGGAGCAATGTTTCGAGGCCCTTCACATTCCCAACATGGAGGGACAAACACCGCTTGATCATATGTTATCGAATATGCTATTCAGATCCATATATCGACATCAGTGTTCTCAATGGGCGGTCGACGACGAATATGTCAGCCTCTGTGCATATATCGTCGCGAAGAATCCTTCCGCCGTGATTCCTTGTGCCGCTGCATCGGTTGGAGCAAACACAGAGCAGCATCCGTTCTTTCTCTTTGTTTCTCAGCTTGTTGACTTGATCGGCAACATAAATGTGATCGATGTTGAGACATGGGGCAGGGTTGCGTCGATGGCGAGCACTTTCAACGACCGTGTAACAGATCCCTGCTGTCACAGCATGTTTGACCAGGATGGCAACACTGCCCTTCACAGTGTTATTAAACTGTGGTCAGGAAGGATTGACAAGGGAGAAAGTGCGAGGAAACTGCTGCTTCGAGTCATGACACGTCAAGCAGCACTAACACGCAACAAGGGTGGACAGCTGCCTATCGATGTTGCCCTAGAAGCAAACAACGAACCCTGGGTTAGCGTGGCGCTTTCTGAGGTTGCTCCAAAAGCACTGGAATATCGAAACGCGGTTTCAAAGTTGTACCCCTTTCAAGCAATGGCGCTGCAAGTTACTAGTGAGCCTGAGTGGGACAACTACTACGATGATGATGAGTACGACGCCGATGCTGTAGCTGATGCTGACGACGCTGCGCGAATCTCCGCTTGCTACTCCTTACTCCGCGTGGTGCCTCACTTGGTATCGACCGGCCTGACAGAGGCGAACACGAAGTTCTTGCTGGGAGAGAAACTGATTGAAGCATCAAGACTCCACTTAGATATCGAGCGTGAATGGATGGCTGGCAAACGGAAAGCAAAGGATCTCCACCAGATGGCAATCGATCTGGCGGCCCAGAGTGAATCTCGAAAGCGCAAACGCTTGCAAGATGTGAAACGGTTGGTGGAAGAAAACCTGCAGCCCGAGGCACCCTCTAGCCTTATGCTGCTGTAGCCGTAATGCTCCACCAGCGATCGATAGCCTATTATGCACGTCTGTGTGATCAAACGAAGTCTAGTTCGGTGCCAATCAAAGAAGTGGAAAGGGTTTCGCCGCAGCAGCGAGACAGCATACCCATGCGACAGGTCGAGATATGCCGTCCAGATCAGATTGTCTCTCGTAGATGCGGACGTAATGTCTAACCCGGATAAGGCAATATTAGAGTCAGACCGGCTATGAGTCATAGCATGTAGTTGTGAACTCTGAAAGAAGGGGCTTGCTTAAACTAGAGAGACCGTGATGTTACAACAATAGCAAGGCGCTATCAGCAGAATTCTTTTAAGACTAGGTTTCCTTGCATTCGAGGACACAATGCTCTCGTTGGTTCGATGCCTGTGCCGAGAAACACTTGGACCTTGGCATCTTGGAACCCGTGTGCTCCTGAAGTCACGCCGACCCTTCTTCCATCGTAGCTGAGAGATACCGAGGAGGCGAACGATGGGTTTGTGGAATTCACGAAGCCTATTTGCGTCCATTCTTCTTGAATGAACTCCATGACTCGGAAATAACGTCGTCTGGGAGCTCCAATGGCAAGTCGTTCTCCATCCAATGATAGTGACACGGCCTCCCCTGAATTATCTGCAAAAAACAGTCCATTAATAACATCTCCGACGGGATACCATATCATGTCGGCCATTGATACATCGTAAACGAAAATCTCGCCTCTCAGACTACCTAGTTGGTCAACGTATGGAGCACCAATGGCCACTCGCGTACCGTTACCCGACAAAGATACGTCTAGTCCGAACTGTTTGAGACGGGATGGGCCTTCCAAGTCCTGTCCCACCTGCGACCACCCGAAAGATGGGTTGTACTGATAGATTGCAGCCATCCCAGCATTCGGCAGGCGATCATATGAGGTACCAGGGCGTCCAACAGCGAGTACTGTTCCACTAGCGGATAGCGCAACGGAGGCACCAGTCAGATCACCTGGTGACTCGCCATTGAGGCGTTCACCGCGTTGCTTCCATTCGTCGACCTCTTCATTGTACTCCCAAACTTCAGCATAACCTGAGTACAAGTCCTGCAGCGGGCTACCGATCGCGACCACATCGCCGTTCAAGCTGAGAGCCAGAGAATTTTCAAACGCACAAGAGCCGCGCAGTATCGCTCCAAGCTGCACCCAATCTTGGCCATCCCAGCGATGAACTACTACAGAGCTGATATTACTGCCAGCGTCCAAGTAGGCCCCCCGAGCAATCGTAGACCCATCTCCCGAAATCTCTATGGCATGGACACTCGGCGTGTCAAACGTTTGCCCAATCTGTTCGAACGACCCATCGCCCTGTCTTTCAAATATTTTCACCTCGTCCGGCTGCGCAACAGCCATTCGACTGCCTGACCCTGAAATGGAAGCGGTTCGATAATTGCCTGGTACAGCACCCACAATATCCCACCGAACAGAATCTGTTGGACTGGTGGGCGCAGAGTTTGGAGAAGGTGGTGGTGCACCTATCGGTCTCGCATTACCACTCTCAGATGGAGACATACTGCTTCCATCGCCTGGCCCTCCGTTGACGTTAATTGATGGTGCAGAAGTAGGGGCACTCCCATCGTTTGGTCCTGCTGGAATAGATGGGGGACCACCCGACGGCGTGGCCTCAAGCGATGGACTCTGCGTTATGGCGTCATCAGGCCCCATGCTCACTATTGCAGACGGAACGTTGGTCGCACCGAGGGGGGTTGACGATGCCGGGTTCGAATCATTGGGCGCGTCTGATGCAGCCGGCGCTGTGTCTGGCGTCGTTGGAGGCACCGAAGGGCTTTGAGGCCCCATGCTCACCACAGCAGACGGAACGTTGGTCGCACCGAGGGGAGTCGACGATGCCGGGTTCGAATCATTCGGTGCGTCTGATGCGGCCGGCGCTGTGTCTGGCGTCGTTGGAGGCACCGAAGGGCTTTGTGGTTCGCCGCCAGGCCCCATGTTTACTGGGGGGCTGGTTGAATCAAAATTAGATGATGGCATTGCTGAACCAGATGGAACAACATTCGAAGGAGAGACTGAAGGTTCTCCTGCATCAGATGGCATGACCATGCTTGGCATTGAAAGCGACACTGGTGGAGGGGTTGGAAATGATGTTGGTGGCAATGGCGGCAAGACATCGTCCGCAGAAGACACAAAGGGGGGATCTGTTGTTACAAGCGAAGTCGGCGCAGTTATGGCCAGAATAACAAAGACCAGTCCAATAATGGTGAGCACCAACGTGGCAAGGATTGCAAAACCCAAGCAGGCACGTGCTTCTTTGGAAAATTTGTGCTCCTGCTCTCCGACACTTCCCACAGCACCATCTTTCCGAAACGACAAGCTCATTGAAGCAGTCGAGATCACCGACGCCACCTCTTCTGGAATGGCAGCCAGCAATCGTGTTGTCGACGTCCACAAGTCCGAGGTGTTGGGACCCCAGGGTTGCATACGAGCAGAGGGACTATAGGAAAGCGGGATTTCCCGAAAGTCTGGTGCGTTCTTGTCGTCGCGATCTGATAGTAGCGATACGGTGGATCCATTGCTCTCTCTGGGAATCGAAAATCTCCACTGCATACTACCTCCGCGATTGTTGGCATTGGCTTCTGGTCCATCTTTCGACGTTGGCATCCTTCGAGCCTTTTGGTCTTCTTCATCCCCTACATTCTTGGCCACTACAGTTGTTGCATCATCACTCGCATAAACATCGGGTGGTAACACAAAGGGACCCGCCTCTTGTGCTTCTTGTGCTGTCTCGGTCGGAACAAACTCTCGAATCATTTCCGTCATGGGTTGCTCCTGAAGTTCCTTGAATTGAGCCAGAAAGGCTTGAAAGTTGGTTTCTTCCGCAGAATCCGGACTCCCTCGATTATTATTATTATTTGGTCCCCGTCCGAGGTTTGATGCGGATATCTCCTTCTTCTCCTCTTGATCAGTGTTGCTGCTGCTGACTGCTACACTAGGAGGAGAATCCATTATTTTCATCCCCCGTTCATCGTCCACACGAGAATCTTGCGACAGCGGGCCGTGAGCAGTGTCGGTCCCGTCTGATTCGGTACGCTCATCTGAATCGCTCACATCCATACCAGCGGGATTTGGAATGACTGAGGTGGCACCTGAAAAGTTGGTAATGGAACTGGTGGAGGAATAGTTCAGAGAGGATTCGTTGGAATCTTGAGCAGCAGACCCCAAGTTGCTCATAATACTGGTGCTCCATATCGATCCTGCGTTCATCATTTCCTCATGTGCTGCTCCTCCTCGAACATCTGCTACAGATGGCTCCTCCGATGTAGTACTTGTCTCATTGCCTGCCAGTGAAGTGTTCCATATAGTCCCCGAGTTGATGAGTTCTGACTGTTCCGAGTTGGATCGACTACTCCGTGTCACATCATCCAGACCCAAGGACGTGTTGGTCGAACTCAGTCCACTCCAGATTGTTAATCGATCATCCGATCGCTGTGAGCTGCTGCCACCACCAACTGTCGTTCGTGCAGTCACAGGGGATCCTCGTGATGAATTGGATCGCAACGACGATACCGCATCGGATCGTTGCGAGGGACTCCGTGACGGTGGTCGCTGTGATGAATATTGAGTGGGCAGGGGACTTGCTCTGGATGATGATTCTTCGTATTGGGATGATGAAGCAGGTGCATCAATCGTATCCCAAATAGTTCCAGCATTGAGCATTCCCCGCTGTGGACTAGCATGTTGCTGCTGTTGTTGTTGTATGCTTCGCTGAGGACTACTATTGTCGGTCTCCACAGATCGTTGATGCGAACTCCGACTTGCTTCGGATGATCTCTGACTTGCTTCGGATGATCGTTGACGCGAACTTCGACTTGCTTCAGATGATCGTTGTGCTTCGGACGATGAATGTTGATGAGAGCTTCGACTTGCTTCCGACGATCGTTGATGAGAACTTCGACTAGCCTGTGATGCTTGTTGTCCTCCTCGGTGTTGGTCGACTGATGGTGTGATTGTCGTCAAGACATCCAGCGATGGATTAGTATTATGATTCATCATCTCGTCATCATCGTCCTCTTCTACAGCAATAGTGTCCCAGATTGTCCCTGCATTTGTACTTCCCGCGTGATGATTGTGCAACTCGAGCGCGTTGAGTTCCACAGATCGTCGATAACTTCTCCCAGATTGTTCTTCGGATCGAATGGTACTATTCCGACTGGTTTCTGCTTCCGATATCTGTGTACTAGCTCGCGTCGTACCTCCTTCGGATCGTTGGGGACTTCGACCACTCCCCCGACTTCGACTGTTGTTGGAATCGGATAGACGATGAATGCTACGACTCAGCGTCTCGGCCAAGCCGACGCCCCGATGCGGTGTTTCGGAACGTGCCAAGGAAGAGACTGCACTACTGATGCGACTGTCCAAGGAAGAGTGTTCATCTCGTACTCGTTCTCGTTCCAGTTGACTCCAAATGCTGTTGGTTCCGGCAGAACGAGACGCTGCACTTCGCGAGGATGAATGAACTTCTCCTCCACCACCACCACTAATAACCGTGTGTGTTGCTGTTGTTGACGCTTGTGATCCTTCAATACTTCGTTCTGTTATTCGGGGGAGCGGAGCTGTTGTAATACGTCGAGGGGTCTCACTGGTGCTACCGGAACTGCTGCTGCTCCCTGATGATGATGATGACGACGACCCACTGCTCCCTGATGATGATGACGACCCGCTGCTGGAGCCACTGCTGGAGCCACTACTGGAGCCACTGCTGCTGCTGCTGCCACTACTGGAAGCACCACCACTGCTTCCTGCGGATGAACCACTGCTGGAATAAGAGCTTCCACTTCCTGTACTGCTGCTGGTGCTGACCGACGACCCACTGCTGGAGGAGGAGGATGACCCCGTGCTACCCGTGCTGGAACTCCCCGAAGTACTCGCCGAAGATGGTGCAGACGAAGTCGTTGACCCAATGGAGATGGAGCGTCGACTCATACTTTCGCTGCTACCTCGCTTCCGCTCCAGATCATCATCAATGCTGCTCCAGGGAAGCGTTTCTCGATTCTCCCGTTGTTTCTTCATGCTCTTTAGCACTGGAACTTGACTGAGCAAGGATACCCAATTTGGTGTTGTTGTATCACCGCTCCCTTCACCCCCCAAAGTATTATTATTATTACCGCTCATGATTGATTGCTTATGTTAAGAGAAGCAGACAGGACTGTTTTAAGCTGCTCCCCCCCTACTCTTTCATCAGCTTTGCAGGCTAACTGTCGTTCGTTCGAGTTGTCGTGTGTATCTCTTGTTGAGTTCCTCAATCCCCGGATTGACCCCCGCAACCAAACAGCTAAGCTTTGTTCAGCAGTTGATACTCACTTGAATGTTGAATGGTACGCTTGCTTATCAACGCTTATCTCCAACCACCAACTCTTATCTACCAATTTACGAATCAGGCCCAATACGAAGGTTCCCGGCTTCTGGTCCGTGATTCCTTAGGGCCAATTGTTATCCTCTGGGCCATATTGTTACGAGCACAGAGAGACCTTTTGTCCCCTTGGAATGACTCTAGGTCCCATAGTCTTAAGACCCAAAGTGTCCAGCTATCCCCTCGGATTTATCCAATATGTATCAACAAGACAAGAATAAATATCATTACGACAACCTTGTGTCCATTCTACTTATACACATAGATCGTACTTTCCATCCCTAGTGTCTTTTTTACCGTCCGAGAATTTGGTTTGGATTCCCGAGTGAAAAATTTGGAGGATGGAGGCTTCGTCTCTTGCGGTAGTAACTTGGGAACAAAATCGGCCACGTGGACACCTGTTTTCGGCAGACTATCCTCGATTTAGGAGCCTTGCGAATTTTGAAAGTGTCCAAGACGTTTGCAGCTAGGTAGCTGAGCTAGGTCGTATATGGATGATGGACCAATGGCGTCTCACAATGTGAAGCAAAACAGCTGCAATGCGGCACCAGTTAGTTAGTTGGTGCCAACCTTTGCCCCCGCGACTCATCAACACATAACCCACTCTGGTCATTCATTTGATTGCGCGCTAATGACTTGATGACAACTGGCAGTGACAACGCCAGTTGGACTTCCCAATAACGATTCTCGAACAGCATCCTTTCCTCTGATTCTTCTTCTGCGTGCTTGCTTGGTCCTTTTTGTTGTTGAAAAATTGGTGGTTGGGTGTGCCGTCTCGGTGGAACACTTTTCAGGCTTGCGGCTCCGCTCGACCGCCTCCCTGCCTGACTCACTCGCTTGCTGCTGATGCCATTAGAGGAAACAAACCCATCACGCTCTTCTATTACTGATGGCACCGCCGCTTGGTATATATTGTGGGCCCTTGTGATAAATAATATAAATATCTATTGTTGCTTGTTGAGAATGGCAGCACATTCATTGGGCGTACAGTCAGTGTATAAAAAGACCTGGGTCGACCATGGGCCCTTCTGCGAAACCTTGTGCACGCGTGGTGCTGTAACAACAAAAGGCCCACATCATGTTTAGATTTGTCACTGTTTACTTCATACATAGTCTTGATGTCCCACCCAAGAAGCTCACAATCTCTTCGCCGATTGACCCGTGCGTCAACACATGCTCTTAGTTGGAAAACAGCTCTAGAGCGCACGTTTGTACCAGTGTAGTCGTAGAAATTTGGATCTCTTCTTGTGTGCCGGAGAGCTCCCCTCACTTCTTACGACTGTTGGCTGGACGCAATAGGCAGGCGCGTTGAGTCGTTGGTACCGTCGTGTGTCGCGCCTTCCTCATGGCAGTGCTAGCCCGAGAGAGGTCCGGATTCGTCTTGGGGGCCCGGCACGTCGGGCTCGGTGTACGTACTCAGCAGAGTTTGTAGACTGTAGCATCCGTTCCGTTGTGTGTGGTTCTTGAGATCTATGCCTTGGGCCTGGGAGGAACGTCAGGCCCAACTGAACCCTTTTTGATCGCTGGTCGGCCACACCGCTAGCTACGCCAACACGATTCGATTCATTCAATCACCCCAGCATGCCAGATAGGTGCCCCGCTCCCTCCCAACCTGCTGCCGCCAGGGGGTGCGTTGGCACAACTGTTCTGGATTCTGTGATAAGTCTTTCACTGCGAGGGCCTACACACTGTTTTTCTAATACTCCACTGGACTGACTCGTCATCTATTTGTTCCAGACCTCACTTGTAGGGCTTCCAAGAAAGAGGCGCGTTGCTCCCGTGGAGACGGTGTTGCTAGGGCCTTCTGCGAAATCGGGATACACTGAATCAAAC
>JAVCKV010102170.1:0-12070 GCA_032274145.1 Herpochondria borealis | reverse complement strand
ATACGCACCTGCGGTCTTTTGTCTTGGGTTGCTGTGCGCAAGCCATCATCATCGCTATTATTATTTATTGAACAGATAGAACAGTCCTAGCTCAATGACGACGCCAAGTAGAGCACAACGACGAAGACGAGCAAGCGCACAAAGATGCTACACTCATGCAAGACTGTCGACGGTTGTTCTGTGTTGGCTCGTTGCAGCGATTCAAGCGCAACAACAAGAGCAGCCACAAGCAAATTCTCTGCTGGATGCCTTGTGGAAGTTCCAAGAGACTCTACGCAACCATGTAGAAGGGACACCACCAAATGACGATGACGATTACGCTGACTTTAGGTCATCCTCTCAGCAACAAAGTGCTGCAGCAGCAGCTGCTGACATTCACAAACGAAAGCGCAAAGTCTCTCATCGTCGAGGTCTTTTTGAGCACACCCTAACGACGCATTATTCACGGTTTGTGCCTGACCTAGAACCTCCTGAAAACGTTCAGCGATCAGTTCGAGGTGTGATCAAGGAATCCTGGATTGACGACAAATCCGGTTGTTCCGTGTATCGAGAGGATGGGACGTCGTATTGGACGTATGAATGGTGCCCCAAAAGAGGCATTTCTCAGAAACCAGCCGATCAGAAAATTGTCAACAATTTGGGCCGATTCGAAAGCAACAAGAATGCAATTCGCACTCAGTTCAGAAGCTTTTCATATCTCAATGGCGATGAGGAGGTCGAATACTACACATACGGAGACTACTGCTACCCAAGTCAAGACAAGCAGCTAAGAACCAAAGTGCGAAGAAAGACCATTGTCGTTTATGAGGATAAGCCCTGCATCAATAACCAGGAGTTTGCGATTGTCCGGGTAACAGAACCACAACCCTGTCACTACATTGTGGCGGTGTGTAGATCGACAGAAGAGTTTGTAGAGGAAGAATCAGAAGAAGCAATGGATTCGGAGGAAGGCGAAGCTACATTAGAGGATCATGCCAGGAAGCTCCAACTCATTGAAGATGTTCGGGAAGTCATTGCAGCCTATGCCAAGACAACTGGCCTCGACCAGGCAAACATGGAGAAAGCAGACCGCGCAACGGCATCATACGATGCCCTGCCTCCCTTGCCTCCGTCTAGACGAAAGGCAAACGTCGAATTGCTCCGCGAAATGTTTACACATTCCTATGACTCCTACATGTACCACGCCTACCCCGAGTCAGAAGTGAAACCTCTGACTTGTCGGCCTGGTACATTTGATCTGGTCAAGTTACCTGCACTCACTCTTGTGGACTCGTTGGATACACTGGCGGTCATGCGCAATTTTACCGAATTTGCTCGTGGCGTGGAACGTCTGCGTGACTTGCACTTGTCGATGCAGTATGCCGACAATGGATCAGGCAAGAAGATCCCCATTATCAATGGTGGACTCTTCTCCACGAACACTAATGTCAGTCTCTTTGAAACCAACATTCGAGTCCTCGGTGGGCTCTTGTCGGCTCATCAACTGGCAGTAGCCTACCTGGAGAATCAAGTGCCTCTCGAGCAGGTGCGAGAAAATAAAAAGGGCGCTGTCTTGATCGGACCAGTCATTGCGGTGGCAGAGGTACCGTGCAGTACTACCAAATCGGATGTGAAAGGAGAAGCACCAGCACCGATATGTCCACCATTAGCAGAGGGAGCTGTTGCAGAAGAATGTGTTCTCAAGAACGCTGCTGCTCAAGGTTTCGCGCGAGGTAGCAAGCATACGAAAGATCAACAGGCATGTGAGAATGGCACAGAGACAAAGTCATCGAATACCTATTGGACCTACGATGGCTTCTTGCTGGACCTTGCTCACGACCTAGGAAAGCGCATGGCTCCGGCCTTTGACACCAAGACTGGTATTCCCTACGGGACGGTCAATCTTGTCGACGGAGTTCCAAATGGAGAGTCCAAGGTAGCGTCGCTCGCTGGAGCAGGGACTTTATCCTTGGAGTTTGAGCTCTTATCTCGCCTGACCGGCGACGAATCGTTCGGTGACAAAGCCAAGCTTGCAGCCAGAGCACTCTGGATGAGACGTTCGAAAAAGGATTTACTTGGAAAGCACATTCACATTGAGAAGGGCACGTGGACGGAGCACCTGAGCGGCATTGGATCAAATTCCGAC
Organism: Herpochondria borealis; assembly: GCA_032274145.1. Classification (NCBI taxonomy): domain Eukaryota; phylum Rhodophyta; class Florideophyceae; order Ceramiales; family Ceramiaceae; genus Herpochondria; species Herpochondria borealis. Next base: position 9,945 of record JAVCKV010102170.1, on the reverse strand, counting down.
TCCTTCTATGAGTATCTTGTCAAGCATTACCTTCTGTTTCCAGAGGACGAAGACTTTTGGCCCATGTTTGTGACCTCGTATGGAGGTATCCACAATGAGAGCCGAATCGGAGAATGGTATGCCGATGTTGACATGAATGTTGGTGCAGCAGGTGCTCAAAGGCGAATTTTCGAAAGTCTCATGGCGTTCTATCCAGGAATGCAAGTTCTACTTGGTGAGATTACTCCTGCAGCCAAGTCACTAAACGGGTTCTTCATGGTGAGAGAAGCTGTTGGCCTTCTGCCGGAGAGGTACAACTTTGGCCAATGGAAAGTTGACAATGGTGGAGGTCTTCATCCACTGAGACCAGAACTGTTGGAAAGCTGCTACTTTCTTCACAAGGCAACAGAAGGCATGACTTTAAGCCGAACAAATCAAACAGCAGGCACGACGGGCTGGCTGTGGGCGGCAGACTATGCGTTGCACACGCTCCATTGGTATACATGGGCAGAGTGTGGTTACGCAGCAATCAATGTCTCGCCCCAGGTAACCGGAGGTGTCCCTAGCGGCCAAGCAAAGAGACCACGTCCACAGGCTGTAAACGAAATGCCAAGCTTCTTTCTCAGCGAAACGCTCAAGTACTTATTCTTGACGTTCGACGACAACAATATTCTTCATCAGGATGACGATCGTGATTGGGTTTTCACAACCGAAGCTCATCCAATACATCACGTTCCTGTGGAAAAGAGCAACGGAGATACTGGGAAAGAAAAGCTGCGACTACAACAACGAGTCAAGGATCTTCTTGAGAAGCGCGCAAACCGTAGACGAGTGTCGATGATGGAGCCGAGCTCGTACCTACCGGATGTCGACGACGAGAAGTGGGCTGAAAGGAGCAGTGCATCTGAGTTCGTCAAGCAAGTGATTTACACGGAGAAGAGAATGGGTACCACCTTCGAGGAGCAACTGTTGACTCCAAAGGAGGGCCATGAGCTCTTTTCGCTCGACATTATCCAGCCGTCTTTTCTGCCGTTGTTTGGTGATGGCGACGAAGTCAGCGCTTTGAAGCAAGAGGCGAGCAACGTCGCGCATCTTGGCCTAACACCCTCTGGCCCGGGTCTTCATGCCATGGCAGCCATGAAGAGCTGCCCGAATATCTACAGCCCTTCATTAGGATGGATCAACGCCTTGAACGGGGGAAACACTGACTATTCAAACGTTTACGTCTCGTCCATTGTTGATGAGATTCCTGTCGATATCAAGTACGGAGTTGGTCTACTAAGCGCTTCCCATGCTCTCGCATTGCACGGAAGCGGCATGTTTCTGGGTAGAAACCAACCTAGTGCTGGTAGCACTTGCAGCATTTCAAACCATGGCGCAGGATCTTCAAAGCAAGAGAAGCCTGGAACTCCAGAAGGTTCTCAACGCTTCGATATGGGTGGCACGTTGGGAGCGTTTGATGTCTCTGTCTACGCCGAGGGGAACGGATTCTTTATCAAGCAAGTCAATACTGGCGAGACTGTTGTCGTGACAGCCATACATGATGACAGGATGATTGTGGGGGAAGGTGAAGAGGCGAGCAGCAGTCCATTCGTAATGGTATACGCATCGACACCGCCTCGCAGCAAGAGACGTTCCACCGCACAGAAAACGCCACAGGTGTCGCCGTCATCATGGCTTCCTGGTATGAACTGGAAATCGGTCTTTACGCGAGAACCATCATACGACGAGACAGATGACGACGACGACTCGACGACGTCCCGAAGCATCATAGTTGGAGATTCATCTGGAAAAGCCTTCTCGTGCGATGTACAGATTGTAACGAGATCGGTAGAGGATTTTTCGCATCTATCACCTTATCCAGTGTATCCAATTGAAACAGAGACGATCTTGAGATCCTTTCCTTGTGCTCCAGCGCTTTTTGGTCCGACAATGATTCCGCGTCTGGCTGCTAGCAACGGAATCACCGCCGAGGGCTTTCTCGCCTCACCCGATTCTGAGAATGAGCGTGGTTGCGATAGTGTTGATGAAACCAGTTATGGACGGCCAAACGGCCATGTCCAGCTCGTCGAGCGGGGTGAGTGCACGTTCCAAACGAAGGCGGCCAACCAAAAAGAAAATGGAGCTAGTGCTGTCATTGTCATCAACTCGGATTCGGAGGAGCTCTTCCTGATGGCCCATGGCGCTGACACAGAATCTGACGACAATTTCCCTGTGACAACACTCGTGTCTGGAAATGATGCGGCTGAGCTCCTTACTGCCCTAGAGGATGCCACCCCAGAACCTGTGCTTGCCAAAGTCGTACTTGCTCCTCAGAGCATTCGCGTTGACGAAACCGGTACCATTCACTCCTTAGGGGATGAAATGCGCTTCCCCATCCTGCAGGCATCGACCGAAGCGATTCAAATCTATGCATCTGGTGGTTGGGGTGTTCATGCCATGGAGCGCCCTATTGAACAACCCACGACTAGTGACACTGTCGTCAAAAAGGAGTGGCAACTGTACTTACTGCAACACTCTCAAATAAACAATTAATATCCCATTTTAACATATCAATTTTTCATTACAATATTCACGTGCTCCTCGTTTTTAAGTTTTGAGGTCATGAGCAATCTAAAGCCTTCTCCGTTCATTTTCACAAATCACTTAAAACATATAGCGCATCCTGCATCCCAGCAGCTGTCCTACAAGATGCCTCCCTCCCGACACCTCCTTATTCAGAGATCGGAGCGAAAGCGGTGCTGGCATTGCTCAGCCCTCGAGCTCTGCCTCGTTTGTTAATAAACCCGTCGGTGATTTCAACATTACGCAGCTCGCCAAACTGGCGAATCGTATTGCCAAAAGAGCCCGTTCTGCCATAGGTGATTTCAACAGAATGGTTGAGGTCGGATGGGCTGAGGACCGAATCGCGATGAACGGTATAACGGATGTCCTTCTCTACCTTCTTCTTGGTGTCCGTCTTTGCCTTGTCGACCTGGACAAGCTCGTCAGTCTCGATGATTTCTCCAGTGGATTCTCCAATCATGTTCTTGAAATAAACCTTGACAATGTCAACCACAATAAAGGCCGCAAAGTTGTACAGCACAATCCAAGCAACGTTCTCCCAATTGAGGTCAGACGCGAGGGCGGATATGAGGAAACCGGCAACGCACGTCAAAAGCACCGAACCCGCAAGAATCAAAGATGGCATGGACTGGAAGAAATAGTTTGGTGCTCGAGCAGAGAAGATCATCAACTCTGTCACCAAAACCAGGTACAACCAGATGAATCCTCTCGTCTCGGTGTTGCAGGTCGCAAGATCAATGTCATAGGTCAAGCCCTTGGAGTGGTCGAGCAAGAAGATAAACACAAGTGCCAGTACTGTGTGAGAAACTCCAAAAAAGAGCGACATCATGACCAACTTGCCGGCATGGGGAAGCTGAGGCTTCGCAGTCGCCTCAGCATTATCATATGCAACAGGAATCATGCTGATATCGTTCAATAGAGCGAGAATGATGACCAAGAGAGAATCAACAGCACATCCTGATGCAAAAATGACAGAGGAGAGTGTCATGACCAAGATTAGAGAAGCAGCGATTCGGTAAACGACATAAGACTTGATTCTGGCGAAGATTCTTCGAGATTCGAGTACAGCTCCATAGATTGGCGACAATCCAGCCTCAGTAAGGATCAAATCGGCCGCGTTCTAAAGTATCCATAAGTATGAGAGATCGTTGGAGGATTCGAGGTTTGACCCAAGAGAATTTCTTACCTTGGCAGCATCTGTCGCACCTTCAACAGCAATACCAACCTGAGCAGCGCTCAACGCCGGAGCGTCATTGACTCCATCTCCTGTCATTCCAGTCACAATCCCGTATTCGTTTCGCAAAGTGAGGACAACCTCACGCTTATCACTTGGTAGAACGGCAGCAAAGCCGTCCGCATCCCAGATCATCTTCTTCCGGTCCTCCGGATTCTTGGTTGTTCGAATAGCCTCACCAGGTTGAATATCAGTCCCCAGGCCGATAAGCCTGGCAGTTTCTTTACCAACATTGACGTGGTCTCCAGTAATCATCTTGACGGAAATATTGGCGCGATGGAGCGACTCAATAGTATTTGCCGTATCTTCACGGGGTGGGTCGAGCATTGGCATCAAGCCAACTAGCTTCCACACAATGTTGGACTCACTACGGGCATCGCCTTCACCAACAGCGATCGCAATAGTCTTGTATCCAGCCTTGCTGAGAGTTTGATCCTTCTCCTTGAGCATCTCCCTGAAGGTCGCGTCGTCAGCGTTTTGTACCTTCCACTGGTAGTCACCACTGTCCTTGCCACCTGATTCTGTATCAATCACTTTCGCAGGCATACCCTTTGCGATCGTAATGGTCTTGCCTGTACCGACAGACACAAAGGCAACGGTTCTCTTGACTTCAGGGTTGAATCCAATCAATCCATCTTGCTTGTAGAGGCCTTCAGCGAGCTTCTTCTTAGCGTCATCGCTCTTGTTGAAAGCTTCAACTACTGCGCGATCGATAGGATCATCCTTCTTGTCTGGATTGGAGCAAAGGAACGCATAGAGCTCGACGTCAGCACTAGTGAACCCCTCCTCGGCGTGGATTTGTTCTGGAATGATGGACATCTTGGCAGTCGTAAGTGTTCCAGTCTTGTCGGAGCACAAGATAGACATGGAAGCAATATCCTGTAAAGCAGGAATGGATGTCACAATGGCGTGATGCTTCTTGGCCAAGAACGAAGCTCCAAGAGCCAGGTTGACTTGAAGAACGAGAGGAAGTGCAACTGGAATAGCGGAGATGAGAATTCCAAGAGCATCAAGAATTGTGGCGCGCACATCGTTCTCGAATCCCTTGTAGACAATGCCCTCAACGAGCACAACAGCAAGCACAACGACCAGACTGAAGGAAATGAGACACTGCACGACAATCATGATTTTCTTCTGGAAGACGGAAACGATGCGGACAGACTTGTCCTTGAGGACGTCAGCTTGGGCTTGGCCGATTTCGGTGTTGGTTCCAGTTGCCATTACCTGTCCGTAGCACTCTCCAGCCTTCACAGTACTGCCAGATAGCATGACTTGTCCGTGCTCATCGGAAGGGTACTTGCGAGGGATGGGCTCACCTGTCAACGCGGCTGTGTCGATGGACATTACGTCGCCCCTCACCCACTTGACATCAGCCGGGACGACGGCCCCCCCGACGAGGAAGCACACATCTCCTGGTACGAGCTGGGCAGTGGGGATGACAGCGGCTTCGCCCCCGTTGCGCAAGACAGTAATCTCACTCTCGATGGACTCGGAAAGCTCATCGAGACTCTTCTTGGCGTGATATTCTTCTCTGAAGCCCAGTACGCCGTTGATGAGCAAAATCCCAAAGATAATACCGAAATCGGCATAATCACCAACTCCGAGGGACACGAGAGCTGCAAGCTCGATGAGAAGGGGGAGAAAGCCAACGAATTGATGAAGGAACAATACGTAGAGAGGGGTGACCTCAGCAGGGATCTCGTTGTCACCGAACTTTTCTCGAGCTTGCTCAACTTCCTTGTCGGTAAGACCACTGTTTGGATCTGAGACCCAGCCCTCACCTCCCACTGTGGTGCCCTTGCTCGTTCCCTGCTCAACGTCAACGTCGGTGGCTCGTGCTTCGGTGGCTTGTTCTGGTGGTTCGCTCATAGTAGTAGTAGTAGTACTCAATAGGTTACGTTTGTGAGATGAATCAATCTCCCTAGATTGAGGTGCCTTTGGGGTATCTTGAAAATTTTGGTTTTATGATACGATTGCGCACTCACTTCGATGTGGTAACAAGATTCAGAAGATTCTGATATTCGTGGCACAGAATGACTACTGTATGCTTGTTCTCGTTCTTGTGTGACTATTATTAGCCATACCAGGTATTGTGACCGCGGCGTAAACCACGCAAGGTGAAAGCCCCGCCGCGGCACTATCACCTTTTACAGAACACTGCACAGAGATGATGTTTTTCATCTGGCACGCCGCAACATGACCGAAAGGATATGCACAGCTGTACGGTATTGCATAGTCTAGTGGTACTCATTTTCCTTGTTTACGTTTCTTTGCCATACGAGCAGTTCCGACGCCCTCACCCCCTTCGCTATCAATCCCCATCAACTTGCACAATTTCACTACTAATTCCGTCATGGTTTCCTTTGCTTTCGTTTCAATATTCCACTTTTCACACAGACTTCGGAGCTGTACGGCCGAGTTACCGGCTAGCAAGGACTTGCTGATTTCCTCGCTGGGTCCCTGAACCTCCTTTTGATACTGATGACGAGAGGCTTTGTTTCGCAACACTTCAAGGGCACCTAGTAGACCACTACAAGGGCGCATAGTAGATCACTAAGGATCTGCGACTTGTCTACCGCGTAACCAACAAAACACCTTGCAGACTTGGGATTCTTCACCGTCCACTTATCTTCCGTCGTCGCGACACAGTAGAGGCCAGTCACACCAAAGGGACTGTCGAGAGCTGAACCATTCATCTTCGCAGCTTGGCGCTACCAATGTTCTTGTAGCACTTCTAGCACAATTTCAAAGTATCGGATCAGTAGGAGCACCGTGCGTGCATAAAGCAAGAGGTTGTCGGCAATAACTTTGAAGCCATAGTTGAGGGCTCCCTCCGGTAGTGGTTCTCCTTTGAACGCAACACCTATCTGGTCAATGTCTAGTCCGCGCTCAGGACTTTCATTTTCTGGGGATTGGACCCGCTGCAAAACAGGTGACGCAAGGACTACCAACCAACGGCAAATGTGGACGACTATGCCCAGCTGCTATTGCAATTCCTCAAAAAACCAACGGAAGCAAAACTGGCAGGTACACAAGACAGAAGCAAGGAGGTCATCATGGAAGTGAGGAGTCCGAGAGCACACATCAAGCGGACCCTCGGCGATACACTTCAGTACATTGATGGCAGGAGCACAAAGCGATTTGATTTTGGAATTTGACACGATCATGACAAACATCCCACTGATATCAGGATACTCACCAGAACGCTGGAGGAAAGTGATGGATGCCATGTTACTGAAAAAGAAAGGACTGTTTCTACTGGATAAGCTGCGAACGAGAGTTCTCTTCGAGCCAAATTTCAACTGGATGAACAAGATGTTGGGATGGCTGATGATGGACTTCGCAGAGAAGAACGACCAAATGGCACCAGGACAATACTGCAGCAGAAAATTCCACAAAGCAATTGATCAAGTAGTCAACAAAATGCTCACTTTCGATATCCTTTGTCAAACCAAATGCCCCGGCGCAATTTGCAGCAATGACGCAAAAAGCTGCTACGACAGAATTGTGTACCCATTTGCATCATTATGCATGCAATGGAATGGAATTGCAGACCCAGCAGCCATCGTTTGTATGATTACTACAATATATCAACTGGAACACACGATACGGACATCCTACAGGGATTCGGACAGCGCTTACAAAGGAGACTATTGGGCAATACGTTGCAAGGAGTGATGCAAGGTAACGGAGCAGGACCAGCAATATGGGCAATCATTTCATCACCCGTCTTGGATATGATACAGAAATCAAGATTTGGAACATTCTGCCACACATGTATCACAAATCAGGTGGTACGATTCGTTGGGTACTCATTTGTCGACGACACCGACCTCGTTCAGACCGCTCAAGACAGAGAAACGGTGGCACAATCAGTGATGGAAAAGGCGGTGGACTTGTGGGAAGGAGGCACCCGAGCGATGGGCGGAGCAATTGCTACAGGCAAAACATATTGGTATCCTATCGAATTCATCTGGCAAGGAGGAAAATGGCGGCTAGCAAACACGGATGAGACTCCTTATACACTCTCGGTCCTAGACCACAACTGCACCCAAACCACTCTTCCCAAACTGAGACCAGATGACGCTGAAGAAACTCTCGGTGCATGGGTAGCACCTTCAGGAACCATGGAAGCGCAAGCTGCCAAGATGACAGATAAGTCCAAGGAGTGGGCAGATCACATCAGGTAGGATGACTCAAGAAAGAGGACGGGTGGCTCGCCTTAACCACGACAATATGGAAGACATTATAGTATCCCTTCCAGCGCTCACCTTGACCTGAGAACAGTGCAAAGACATCATGAAACCAGCATTTTACACGCAGGACTGAACGCAGCCGGAATATGCGCTAAGTATCCAAGAATAGTGGTTTTTGGTCCGGAAAAATACCAAGGGCTTGGTCTTCCTCACCTCTATACTACCATGTTCATCAATCACATTGAAGATATTATGGCTGACGCACTGTCACAGAGCGACCATTACAGGGGATTTATTCCGAACAATTATTGAACTCCTGAAATTGGAAGAGGGGGTCGGCACGGACGTTTTCTCGTTATCTTACAAGAAATTCAAGGACACAGTGACGCACGGAATAGCCCATCATACATGGAAGTTTTTGTTGGAAGCAAACATGAGACTGAAATCACAGGGGATAACACTACCACTACAACGAATGAATGACGAGTATATTATGCGAATCTTTCAAGCCAAGTACAAAGCAGCAGCAGTCGCGAAGTTAAACCGTTACAGGATCCACCTGAGGGTGACTACCATCGCAGACATTACAACGGGTGACGGTGTGCACTTGTCAGAAGACAGATGGATGGGACGACGTGACGATACCCGAACTCATTAATACAGATGGCCAAATCAACCAAAACCACCGGAATTGGATAGATGCTTGTGGCAACAGGCCGTGGAAAATGCTATACTATTGGAGGAAGGGATAAGAAGGAATTGAAGCAGTGATTTGGGAGACTGGACAGATCATGAGGTTCCCTGGTTTTGGTACTACAACTTGGAAACACAATGACTATTCGAGAGATGAGGTATATGATGGAGACTATGGGTTTCCGCCCACCAACGACAACAACGAACCAACACCCAACGCTTCAAAAAGACAGAGATCTATTTGGACGTACCAAATTCGGCCAAACGAGCTACAGCATTCTGAACAGGGTTGGATGTCAGACTGACAGAGACAGCACCTCTGGCCACTGCCCACAGTGGTCAAGCTAGTACCTGCTCACTCACTGGTGACATCAAAGCATTGGAGGAGATCATTCACTGGAGTATGAAAGAGATCGAGAACTCAGACAACGGAATGACAATTGCAGAGGCAATCATCAATGGAACGGCTATCACAGTAAGCAACGGATCCTATAAGGATAACTTTGGTACATTGGCTTGGGTTGTACAAGGCCGTAACGGGATATATAGACACCTGAGGCATCTACATATCCCCAGGATATCCTGAGGACCAGAGTGCTTATCGCTCAGAACTGGCAGGGATACACGGGATCTTCTCATACGTGAACAAACTGTGCGAGTGTCATGACATCCAAGATGGAAAGATAAAAATTGGGTGTGACAATTAAAATGCGTTGAAGGCAGTCTTCGGCAACAAACCAGTGACAAGTAGAACACCTCACTACAACCTGATCATGTCTATCCGAGCACTTCACAAGAACAGTCCAATCACATGGGACCACAAACATGTGGAAGGCCACCAAGATGATAAATACACCAGGCATACCCTGGACCAATGAATATCGAAGTGGACCTCAGAGCCAAAGCCTATCTCATCAAAGCAACAGAAAATGATTTTCCAGTACAGATCAAACTGGAGAATGAACCATGGTCCGTCTGGGTTAAGGGGAAGAAACTTACCAAGGATCTCAAGAGTGCCATCTACGACTTGGTACATGCAGGACCGATCCATAAATACTGGACTGGCAGAAAACAACTGCAAATGAACACCACAGAATACGAGAACATTGATTCGGTAGCAACGGAAAAAGTGATGAAGGCATCCAAACAAACGAGAGGACACTGGATTCTAAGCATACAATAACAGGAGTATGCTCAGTGGGGGTTACGGCGAAGAAATGGAGATTACGAAAATCCAACAAATGTCCACGATGCGGAGAGGTGGAGACAGCTCTTCAC